>CM065594.1:522331-587983 GCA_033119425.1 Bufotes viridis
CGGTGTACTTCGTTCAGTTACGTGTTGCTATCTGTGTGGTACTAGTATTATCAGGGGGATTATCTGTTTCTGCAGTATAGTATTGGGGAGCACAGCGGGCACAGTATTGGGGGCACTATCTGTGTGGTACTAGTATTATCAGGGATTATCTGTTTCTGCAGTATAGTATTGGGAGCACAGCGGGCACAGTATTGGGGGCACTATCTGTGTGGTACTAGTATTATCAGGGGATTATCAGTTTCTGCAGTATAGTATTGGGGAGCACAGCGGGCACAGTATTGAGGGCACTATCTGTGTGGTACTAGTATTATCAGGGGATTATCTGTTTCTGCAGTATAGTATTGGGGAGCACAGCGGGCACAGTATTGGGGGCACTATCTGTGCGGTACTAGTATTATCAGGGGATTATCTGTTTCTGCAGTATAGTATTGGGGGCACAGTATTGGGGCACTATCTGTGTGGTACTAGTATTATCAGGGGGTTTATCTGTTTCTGCAGTATAGTATTGGGGGGCACAGAGGGCACAGTATTAGGGGCACTATCTGTGTGGTACTAGTATTATCAGGGGGATTATCTGTTTCTGCAGTATAGTATTGGGGGGCACAGCGGGCACAGTATTGGGGCACTATCTGTGTGGTACTAGTATTATCAGGGGTATTATCTGTTTCTGCAGTATAGTATTGGGGGCACAGCGGGCACAGTATTGGGGGCACTATCTGTGTGGTACTAGTATTATCAGGGGTTTATCTGTTTCTGCAGTATAGTATTGGGGGCACAGCGGGCACAGTATTGGGGGCACTATCTGTGTGGTACTAGTATTATCAGGCGCTGTATTACCTTGGATGTAAGAGGTATGAGGCGCTGTATTACCCTGGATGTAAGAGGTATGGGGCGCTGTATTACCATGGATGTAAGAGGTATGGGGCGCTGTATGACCCTGTATGTAAGAGGTATGGGGCGCTGTATTACCCTGGATTTAAGAGGTATGGTGCGCTGTATTATCCTGTATGGAAGAGGTATGAGGCACTGTATGACCTTACATGTAAGAGGTATGGGGCGCTGTATTACCCTGGATGTAAGAGGTATGGGGCGCTGTATTACCCTGGATGTAAGAGGTATGGAGCGCTGTATTACCCTGTATGTAAGAGGTATGGGGCGCTGTATGAGCCTGGATGTAAGAGGTATGGGGCGCTGTATTACCCTGGATGTAAGAGGTATGGGGCGCTGTATTAGCCTGGATGTAAGAGGAATGGGGCGCTGTATGACCCTGGATGTAAGAGGTATGGGGCGCTGTATTACCCTGGATGTAAGAGGTATGGGGCGCTGTATTACCCTGGATGTAAGAGGTATGGGGCGCTGTATTACCCTGGATGTAAGAGGTATGGGGCGCTGTATGACCCTGGATGTAAGAGGTATGGGGCGCTGTATGACCCTGGATGTAAGAGGTATGGGGCGCTGTATTACCCTGGATGTAAGAGGTATGGGGCGCTGTATTACCCTGGATGTAAGAGGTACGGGGCGCGGTATTACTCTGGATGTAAGAGGTAGGGGGCGCGGTATTACCCTGGATGTAAGAGGTAGGGGGCGCGGTATTACCCTGGATGTAAGAGGTATGGGGCACTGTATGACCCTGGATGTAAGAGGTATGGGGCACTGTATGACCCTGGATGTAAGAGGTATGGGGCGCTGTATTATCCTGGATGTAAGAGGTATGGGGCGCTGTATTACCCTGGATGTAAGAGGTAGGGGGCGCGGTATTACCCTGGATGTAAGAGGTAGGGGGCGCGGTATTACCCTGGATGTAAGAGGTAGGGGGCGCGGTATTACCCTGGATGAAAGAGGTAGGGGGCGCAGTATTACCCTGGATGTAAGAGGTAGGGGGCGCAGTATTACCCTGGATGTAATAGGTATGGGGCGCTGTATTACCCTGGATGTAAGAGGTATGGGGCGCAGTATGACCCTGGATGTAAGACGGATGGGGCGCTTTATGACCCTGGATGTAAGAGGTAGGAGGCGCTGTATTACCCTGTATGTAAGAGGTATGGGCCGCTGTATGACCCTGGATGTAAGAGGTTTGGGGCGCTGTATTTCCCTGGATGTAAGAGGTATGGGGCGCTGTATTACCCTGGATGTAAGAGGTATTGTGAGCTGTATAACCCTGGATGTAAGAGGTATGAGGCGCTGTATTACCCTGTATGTAAGAGGTATGGGGCGCTTTATGACCCTGTATGTAAGAGGTATGAGGCGATGTATTAGCCTGGATGTAAGAGGTATGGGGCGCTGTTTTACCCTGGATTGAAGAGGTAGGGGGCACTGTATTACCCTGGATGTAAGAGGTATGGGGCGCTGTATGACCCTGGATGTAAGAGGTATGAGGCGCTGTATTACCCTGGATGTAAGAGGTATGGGGCGCTGTATTACCCTGGATGTAAGAGGTACGGGGCGCGGTATTACTCTGGATGTAAGAGGTAGGGGGCGCGGTATTACCCTGGATGTAAGAGGTAGGGGGCGCGGTATTACCCTGGATGTAAGAGGTATGGGGCACTGTATGACCCTGGATGTAAGAGGTATGGGGCACTGTATGACCCTGGATGTAGGAGGTATGGGGCGCTGTATTATCCTGGATGTAAGAGGTATGGGGCGCTGTATTACCCTGGATGTAAGAGGTACGGGGCGCGGTATTACTCTGGATGTAAGAGGTATGGGGCGCGGTATTACCCTGGATGTAAGAGGTAGGGGGCGCGGTATTACCCTGGATGTAAGAGGTAGGGGGCGCAGTATTACCCTGGATGTAAGAGGTAGGGGGCGCAGTATTACCCTGGATGTAATAGGTATGGGGCGCTGTATTACCCTGGATGTAAGAGGTATGGGGCGCAGTATGACCCTGGATGTAAGACGGATGGGGCGCTTTATGACCCTGGATGTAAGAGGTATGAGGCGCTGTATTACCCTGGATGTAAGAGGTACGGGGCGCTGTATGACCCTGGATGTAAGAGGTATAGGGCGCTGTGTTACCCTGTATGTAAGAGGTATGGGGCACTGTATTTCCCTGGATGTAAGAGGTATGGGGCGCTGTATTACCCTGGATGTAAGAGGTATTGTGAGCTGTATAACCCTGGATGTAAGAGGTATGAGGCGCTGTATTACCCTGTATGTAAGAGGTAGGGGGCGCTGTATTATCCTGGATGTAAGAGGTAGGAGGCGCTGTATTACCCTGGATGTAAGAGTTATGGGGCGCTTTATGACCTTGTATGTAAGAGGTATGAGGCGATGTATTAGCCTGGATGTAACAGGTATGAGGCACTGTATTACCCTGGATGTAAGAGGTATGGGGTGCGGTATTACCCTAAATATAAGAGGTACGGGGGGCTGTATTACCCTGGATGTAAGAGGTATGGGGCGCTGTATTACCCTGGATGTAACAGGTATGAGGCACTGTATTACCCTGGATGTAAGAGGTATGAGGCGCTGTATTACCCTGTATATAAGAGGTATGGGGCGCTGTATTATCCTGGATGTAAGAGGTATAGGGTGCTGTATTACCCTGGATGTAAGAGGTATGGGGCGCTGTATGACCCTGGATGTAAGAGGTATGGGGCACTGTATTATCCTGGATGTAAGAGGTATAGGGTGCTGTATTACCCTGGATGTAAGAGGTATGGGGCGCTGTATGACCCTGTATGTAAGAGGTATGGGGCACTGAATTACCCTGGATGTAAGAGGTATGAGGCGCTGTATTACCCTGGATGTAAGAGGTATGAGGCGCTGTATGACACTGGATGTAAGAGGTATGAGGCGCTGTATTACACTGGAGGTAAGAGGTATGAGGCGCTGTATTACCCTGGATGTAAGAGGTATGAGGCGCTGTATTATCCTGAATGTAAGAGGTATGGGGCGCTGTATGACCCTGGATGTAAGAGGTATGGGGCGCTGTATTACACTGTATGTAAGAGGTATGGGGCGCTGTATTACCCTGTATGTAAGATGTATGTGGCGCTGTGTTACCCTCGATTTAAGAGGTATGGGGCGCTGTATTACACTGTATGTAAGATGTATGTGGCGCTGTATTACCCTGGATGTAAGAGGTATGGTGCGCTGTATTACCCTGGATGTAAGAGGTAGGGGGCGCTGTATTACCCTCTATGTAAGAGGTATGGGGCGCTGTATTACCCTGGATGTAAGAAGTAGGGGGCGCTGTATTACCCTGGATGTAAGAGGTATGGGGCGCTGTATTACCCTGGATGTAAGAGGTATGAGGCGCTGTATTACCCTGGATGTAAGAGGCATGAGGCGCTGTATGACCTTATATGTAAGAGGTATGGTGCGCTGTATTATCCTGGATGTAAGAGGTATGGGGCGCTGTATTACCCTGGATGTGAGAGGTAGGGGGCGCTGTATTATCCTGGATGTAAGAGGTATGGGGCGCTGTATTACCCTGGATGTGAGAGGTAGGGGGCGCTGTATTACCCTGGATGTAAGAGGTATGGGGCGCGGTATTACCCTGGATGTAAGAGGTATGAGGCACTGTATGACCTTATATGTAAGAGGTATGGTGCGCTGTATTATCCTGGATGTAAGAGGTATGTGGCGCTGTATTACCCTGGATGTAAGAGGTATGGGGCGCTGTATTACCCTGGATGTAAGAGGTAGGAGGCGCTGTATTACCCTGGATGTAATAGGTATGGGGCGCTGTATTACCCTGTATGTAAGAGTTATGGGGCGCTGTATTACCCTGGATGTAAGAGGTATGGGGCGCTGTATTATCCTGGATGTAAGAGGTATGGTGCGCTGTATGACCCTGGATGTAAGAGGTATGGGGCGCTTTATTACCATGGATGTAAGAGGTATGAGGCGCTGTATGACCCTGGATGTGAGGTATGGGGCGCTGTATTATCCTGGATGTAAGAGGTATGAGGCGCTGTATTACCCTGGATGTAAGAGGTAGGGGGCGCTGTATTACCCTCTATGTAAGAGGTATGGGGCGCTGTATTGCCCTGGATGTAAGAGGTATGGGGCGCTTTGTTACCCTGGATGTAAGAGGCATGAGGCGCTGTATGACCTTATATGTAAGAGGTATGAGGCGCTGTATTACCCTGGATGTAAGAGGTATGAGGCGCTGTATGACACTGGATGTAAGAGGTATGAGGCGCTGTATTACCCTGGAGGTAAGAGGCGCTGTATTACCCTGGATGTAAGAGGTATGAGGCGCTGTATTATCCTGAATGTAAGAGGTATGGGGCGCTGTATGACCCTGGATGTAAGAGGTATGTGGCGCTGTATTACCCTGGATGTAAGAGGTATGGGGCGCTGTATTACACTGTATGTAAGAGGAATGAGGCGCTGTATTACCCTGTATGTAAGATGTATGTGGCGCTGTGTTACCCTGTATGTAAGAGGTAGGGGGCGCAGTATTACCCTGGATGTAAGAGGTAGGGGGCGCAGTATTACCCTGGATGTAATAGGTATGGGGCGCTGTATTACCCTGGATGTAAGAGGTATGGGGCGCAGTATGACCCTGGATGTAAGACGGATGGGGCGCTTTATGACCCTGGATGTAAGAGGTATGAGGCGCTGTATTACCCTGGATGTAAGAGGTACGGGGCGCTGTATGACCCTGGATGTAAGAGGTATAGGGCGCTGTGTTACCCTGTATGTAAGAGGTATGGGGCGCTGTATTTCCCTGGATGTAAGAGGTATGGGGCGCTGTATTACCCTGGATGTAAGAGGTATTGTGAGCTGTATAACCCTGGATGTAAGAGGTATGAGGCGCTGTATTACCCTGTATGTAAGAGGTAGGGGGCGCTGTATTATCCTGGATGTAAGAGGTAGGAGGCGCTGTATTACCCTGGATGTAAGAGGTATGGGGCGCTGTATTACCCTGGATGTAAGAGGTATGGTGCGCTGTATTACCCTGGATGTAAGAGGTATGGGGCGCTGTATGACCCTGTATGTAAGAGGTATGAGGCGCTGTATTAGCCTGGATGTAAGAGGTATGAGGCGCTGTATTACCCTGGATGTAAGAGGTATGAGGCGCTGTATTACCCTGGATGTAAGAGGTATGAGGCGCTGTATTACCCTGTATATAAGAGGTATGGGGCGCTGTATTATCCTGGATGTAAGAGGTATGGGGCGCTGTATGACCCTGGATGTAAGAGGTATGGGGCACTGTATTATCCTGGATGTAAGAGGTATAGGGTGCTGTATTACCCTGGATGTAAGAGGTATGGGGCGCTGTATGACCCTGTATTTAAGAGGTATGGGGCACTGAATTACCCTGGATGTAAGAGGTATGAGGCGCTGTATTACCCTGGATGTAAGAGGTATGAGGCGCTGTATGACACTGGATGTAAGAGGTATGAGGCGCTGTATTACCCTGGAGGTAAGAGGTATGAGGCGCTGTATTACCCTGGATGTAAGAGGTATGAGGCGCTGTATTATCCTGAATGTAAGAGGTATGGGGCGCTGTATGACCCTGGATGTAAGAGGTATGTGGCGCTGTATTACCCTGGATGTAAGAGGTATGGGGCGCTGTATTACACTGTATGTAAGAGGTATGTGGCGCTGTATTACCCTGGATGTAAGAGGTATGGGGCGCTGTATTACCCTGGATGTAAGATGTATGTGGCGCTGTATTACACTGTATGTAAGATGTATGTGGCGCTGTATTACCCTGGATGTAAGAGGTATGGGGCGCTGTATTACCCTGGATGTAAGAGGTAGGGGGCGCTGTATTACCCTCTATGTAAGAGGTATGGGGCGCTGTATTACCCTGTATGTAAGAGGTATGAGGCGCTGTATTACCTTGGATGTAAGAGGTAGGGGGCGCTGTATTACCCTCTATGTAAGAGGTATGGGGCGCTGTATTACCCTGTATGTAAGAGGTATGAGGCGCTGTATTACCCTGGATGTAAGAGGCATGAGGCGCTGTATGACCTTATATGTAAGAGGTATGGTGCGCTGTATTATCCTGGATGTAAGAGGTATGGGGCGCTGTATTACCCTGGATGTGAGAGGTAGGGGGCGCTGTATTACCCTGGATGTAAGAGGTATGGGGCGCTGTATGACCTTATATGTAAGAGGTATGGGGCGCTGTATTATCCTGGATGTAAGAGGTATGTGGCGCTGTATTACCCTGGATGTAAGAGGTAGGAGGCGCTGTATTACCCTGGATGTAATCGGTATGGGGCGCTGTATTACCCTGTATGTAAGAGGTATGAGGCGCTGTATGACCCTGTATGTAAGAGGTAGGAGGCGCTGTATTACCCTGGATGTAAGAGGCATGAGGCACTGTATTACCATGGATGTAAGAGTTATGGGGCGCTGTATTACCCTGGATGTAAGAGGTATGGAGCGCTGTATTACCCTGGATGTAAGATTTATGAGGCGCTGTATTATCCTGGATGTAAGAGGTATGGGGCGCTGTATGACCCTGTATGTAAGAGGTAGGAGGCGCTGTATTACCCTGGATGTAAGAGGCATGAGGCACTGTATTACCCTGGATTTAAGAGTTATGGGGCGCTGTATTACCCTGGATGTAAGAGGTATGGGGCGCTGTATGACCCTGGATGTAAGAGGTATGGGGCGCTTTATTACCATGGATGTAAGAGGTATGGGGCACTGTGTTACCCTGTATGTAAGAGGTATGGGGCGCTTTATGACCCTGGATGTAAGAGGTATGGGGCGCTGTATTATCCTGGATGTAAGAGGTATGAGGCGCTGTATTACCCTGGATGTAAGAGGTAGGGGGCGCTGTATTACCCTCTATGTAAGAGGTATGGGGCGCTGTATTACCCTGGATGTAAGAGGTATGGGGCGCTTTGTTACCCTGGATGTAAGAGGCATGAGGCGCTGTATGACCTTATATGTAAGAGGTATGAGGCGCTGTATTACCCTGGATGTAAGAGGTATGAGGCGCTGTATGACACTGGATGTAAGAGGTATGAGGCGCTGTATTACCCTGGAGGTAAGAGGTATGAGGCGCTGTATTACCCTGGATGTAAGAGGTATGAGGCGCTGTATTATCCTGAATGTAAGAGGTATGGGGCGCTGTATGACCCTGGATGTAAGTGGTATGAGGTGCTGTATTACCCTGTATGTAAGATGTATGTGGCGCTGTGTTACCCTGTATGTAAGAGGTATGGGCGCAGTATTACCCTGGATGTAAGAGGTATGGGGCGCTGTATTACCCTGGATGTAAGACGGATGGGGCGCTTTATGACCCTGGATGTAAGAGGTATGAGGCGCTGTATTACCCTGGATGTAATAGGTATGGGGCGCTGTATTACCCTGGATGTAAGACGGATGGGGCGCTTTATGACCCTGGATGTAAGAGGTATGAGGCGCTGTATTACCCTGGATGTAAGAGGTACGGGGCGCTGTATGACCCTGGATGTAAGAGGTATAGGGCGCTGTGTTACCCTGTATGTAAGAGGTATGGGGCGCTGTATTTCCCTGGATGTAAGAGGTATGGGGCGCTGTATTACCCTGGATGTAAGAGGTATTGTGAGCTGTATAACCCTGGATGTAAGAGGTATGAGGTGCTGTATTACCCTGGATGTAAGAGGTAGGAGGCGCTGTATGACCCTGGATGTAAGAGGTAGGAGGCGCTGTATTACCCTGGATGTAAGAGGTATGGGGCGCTGTATTACCCTGGATGTAAGAGGTATGAGGCGCTGTATTACCCTGTATGTAAGAGGTACGGGGCGATGTATTATCCTGGATGTAAGAGGTAGGAGGCGCTGTATTACCCTGGATGTAAGAGTTATGGGGCGCTTTATTACCCTGTATGTAAGAGGTATGAGGCGATGTATTAGCCTGGATGTAACAGGTATGAGGCACTGTATTACCCTGGATGTAAGAGGTATGGGGTGCGGTATTACCCTAAATATAAGAGGTACGGGGGGCTGTATTACCCTGGATGTAAGAGGTATGGGGCGCTGTGTTACCCTGTATGTAAGAGGTATGGGGTGCTGTATTACCCTGGATGTAACAG
The DNA here is from genome assembly GCA_033119425.1 of Bufotes viridis. Classification (NCBI taxonomy): domain Eukaryota; kingdom Metazoa; phylum Chordata; class Amphibia; order Anura; family Bufonidae; genus Bufotes; species Bufotes viridis. Next base: position 531,324 of record CM065594.1, read on the forward strand.
GTATGAGGCACTGTATTACCCTGGATGTAAGAGGTATGGGGTGCGGTATTACCCTAGATGTAAGAGGTACGGGGGCGCTGTGTTACCCTGTATGTAAGAGGTATGGGGCGCTGTATTACCCTGGATGTAACAGGTATGAGGCACTGTATTACCCTGGATGTAAGAGGTATGAGGCGCTGTATTACCCTGTATATAAGAGGTATGGGGCGCTGTATTATCCTGGATGTAAGAGGTATAGGGTGCTGTATTACCCTGGATGTAAGAGGTATGGGGCGCTGTATGACCCTGGATGTAAGAGGTATGGGGCACTGTATTATCCTGGATGTAAGAGGTATAGGGTGCTGTATTACCCTGGATGTAAGAGGTATGGGGCGCTGTATGACCCTGTATGTAAGAGGTATGGGGCACTGAATTACACTGGATGTAAGAGGTATGAGGCGCTGTATTACCCTGAATGTAAGAGGTATGAGGCGCTGTATGACACTGGATGTAAGAGGTATGAGGCGCTGTATTACCCTGGAGGTAAGAGGTATGAGGCGCTGTATTACCCTGGATGTAAGAGGTATGAGGCGCTGTATTATCCTGAATGTAAGAGGTATGGGGCGCTGTATGACCCTGGATGTAAGAGGTATGTGGCGCTGTATTACCCTGGATGTAAGAGGTATGGGGCGCTGTATTACCCTGGATGTAAGAGGTATGAGGCGCTGTATTACCCTGGATGTAAGAGGTATGTGGCGCTGTATTACCCTGGATGTAAGAGGTATGGGGCGCTGTATTACCCTGGATGTAAGAGGTATGTGGCGCTGTATTACCCTGGATGTAAGAGGTATGGGGCGCTGTATTACCCTGGATGTAAGAGGTATGGGGCGCTGTATTACCCTCTATGTAAGAGGTAGGGGGCGCTGTATTACCCTGGATGTAAGAGGTATGAGGCGCTGTATTACCCTGGATGTAAGAGGTATGGGGCGCTGTATTACCCTGGATGTAAGAGGTATGAGGCGCTGTATTACCCTGGATGTAAGAGGTATGGGGCGCTGTATTACCCTGGATGTAAGAGGTATGGGGCGCTGTATTACCCTGTATGTAAGAGGTATGAGGCGCTGTATTACCCTGGATGTAAGAGGTATGGGGCGCTGTATTACCCTGTATGTAAGAGGTATGGGGCGCTGTATTACCCTGTATGTAAGAGGTATGAGGCGCTGTATTACCCTGGATGTAAGAGGCATGAGGCGCTGTATGACCTTATATGTAAGAGGTATGGAGCGCTGTATTATCCTGGATGTAAGAGGTATGGGGCGCTGTATTACCCTGGATGTAAGAGGTATGGGGCGCTGTATTACCCTGGATGTAAGAGGTATGGGGCGCTGTATTACCCTGGATGTAAGAGGTATGAGGCACTGTATGACCCTAGATGTAAGAGGTATGGTGCGCTGTATTATCCTGGATGTAAGAGGTATGTGGCGCTGTATTACCCTGGATGTAAGAGGTAGGAGGCGCTGTATTACCCTGGATGTAATAGGTATGGGGCGCTGTATTACCCTGTATGTAATAGTTATGGGGCGCTGTATTACCCTGGATGTAAGAGGTATGGGCCGCTGTATTATCCTGGATGTAAGAGGTATGGTGCGCTGTATGACCCTGGATGTAAGAGGTATGGGGCGCTGTATTAGCCTGGATGTAAGAGGTATGGGGCGCTGTATTAGCCTGGATGTAAGAGGTATGGGGCGCTTTATTACCATGGATGTAAGAGGTATGGGGCACTGTGTTACCCTGGATGTAAGAGGTATGGGGCGCTGTATTACCCTGGATGTAAGAGGTATGGGGCGCTGTATTACCCTGGATGTAAGAGGTATGGGGCGCTGTATTATCCTGGATGTAAGAGGTATGAGGCGCTTTATTACCATGGATGTAAGAGGTATGGGGCACTGTGTTACCCTGGATGTAAGAGGTATGGGGCGCTGTATTACCCTGGATGTAAGAGGTATGGGGCGCTTTATGACCCTGGATGTAAGAGGTATGGGGCGCTGTATTATCCTGGATGTAAGAGGTATAAGGCGCTGTATTACCCTGGATGTAAGAGGTAGGGGGCGCTGTATTACCCTCGATGTAAGAGGTATGGGGCGCTGTATTACCCTGGATGTAAGAGGTATGGGGCGCTTTGTTACCCTGGATGTAAGAGGCATGAGGCGCTGTATGACCCTATATGTAAGAGGTATGAGGCGCTGTATTACCCTGGATGTAAGAGGTATGAGGCGCTGTATGACACTGGATGTAAGAGGTATGAGGCGCTGTATTACCCTGGATGTAAGAGGTATGAGGCGCTGTATTACCCTGGATGTAAGAGGTATGGGGCGCTGTATGACCCTGGATGTAAGAGGTATGAGGCGCTGTATTATCCTGGATGTAAGAGGTATGAGGCGCTGTATTATCCTGGATGTAAGAGGTATGTGGCGCTGTATTACCCTGGATGTAAGAGGTATGGGGCGCTGTATTACACTGGATGTAAGAGGTATGAGGCGCTGTATTACCCTGGATGTAAGAGGTATGGGGCGCTGTATTACCCTGGATGTAAGATGTATGTGGCGCTGTGTTACCCTGGATGTAAGAGGTATGAGGCGCTGTATTACCCTGGATGTAAGAGGTATGGGGCGCTGTATTACCCTGGATGTAAGAGGTATGGGGCGCTGTATTACCCTGGATGTAAGAGGTATGGGGCGCTGTATTACCCTCGATGTAAGAGGTATTGGGCGCTGTATTACCCTGGATGTAAGAGGTACGGGGCGCTGTATTACCCTGGATGTAAAAGGCATGAGGCGCTGTATGACCTTATATGTAAGAGGTATGGTGCGCTGTATTACCCTGGATATAAGAGGTATGGGGCGCTGTATTACCCTGTATGTAAGAGGTATGGGGCACTGTATTACCCTGGATGTAAGAGGTATGGGGCACTGTATTATCCTGGATGTAAGAGGTATGGGGCGCTGTATTACCCTGGATGTAAGAGGTATGGGGCGCTGTAATACCCTGGATGTAAGAGGTATGAGGCACTGTATTACCCTGGATGTAAGAGGTATGGGGCGCTGTATTACCCTGGATGTAAGAGGTATGAGGCGCTGTATTACCCTGGATGTAAGAGGTATGGGACGCTGTATTACCCTCTGTGACGAGACCAATCTCGCCACATTGCATTGGAGAAACCTGGTTGCTCGCCTGCTGCCTTTGGACTATGGCCCCCTGTTAAAAGACATCTTTTTTACCTGCAGAAAAGCTTAATTCGTGCTTTTCTGCCTGGGGTTCGGTAGTTTTGGTTGAATGTGTTATACCCCAGATAGGAATCCCATGGAGCCCATTCGTATGAAACTGACTGTAAAGACTTTGGCTCCATGGCGATTAAACTGTATTCGTGTGGTCTGAGCGCCATTCACTTAATAACGTGCGCTCAGACCTGAGCTATCTGGGGATATGTTAAATGTATAGTTTTAATGTAATGTGTCTTACCTGGTGTATTTTAACAGTAATGCTTGTTCTGTGTCCCCATGTGCATAATGGAGTCTTGTCTCTGAAATGTCTGTGTGTATTGTAAAGGGTGGGACATTGTGTATTGAATAGTGATGTCTGTCCTATTGTCCCCACATGTGTATTGGCGATTTCCCTTTGTCCTGAGAGATAATTGAATGACTCCTCAATTGTCTCAGGACAGAAGACATTGTGTATTCGTCTGCCTGTGATGATTGCATTACCCATGTAGGGTGATGGTATCACAGGCAGAGGGAAGAGATATGCTGGGGGTGTCTGTATTGTCCCAATGTGTGTGATTGGCTGCTGTATCCCGTGTCGCAGTCTTCCTTCTGGTCCTCTAGGGAGTGTCCACCAGGTGGGAGACCTGGATAAATACCAGGCAGGTAGCCGTTAATAAATGTGAGAATTCCTGTTTACCATCAATACGGAGCCTCGTCTCGTTCTTGGGGGATTCACTGTATGCTGTTAGAGACTGATTGCCAGGAGTGTAAGCTGATTGTCTGCTTTTCCTGTTCGTCTGCTAGCAGCTATTTGGGAAGGTTCCAGTACGGGAGTTGGAGTGCTATTTTGTATCCAGTTCGGGAGTTTGGTGTTCTGCAGTAGCTGTGCCTATATCTCTGTAAAGGGGCCGATCGCCTAAGCGGTTTTTACCCCTTGTCTGCAGAAACGGTCCGTTACAATTGGTGGCGAGCAGCGGGATCGTTCCTACAGCCAGAAGGACAGCTACAGGAGACACCATTTCCTTGGATTTACAAGTGGGGGCAACGCATGTCCCAGTACAGCGACCCTAAAAGCACCAGAATGGAACCAGCAGTGTCATACGAGGAGGAGGACCTGGATGGCCGGGATGCATTAGGAAAGGCATCTGGTACCAGGCCCTGGACAATGTACAATACCAGCGGGGTGAGAGTCTCCCCAGTGAAGAGCAGCGGTGGCAGAAGCAAGTGGCCCTGCGGATGCCCTTTCTGGGAGAGCAGCCCCTGGATGAATGGGTGAAGGAACTAGAGCACCGGGTATGGCAGGAGCTATGGCTGGAGGATGCCTACCAGGCGCTCTGGTGGTATATGGCACAGTATATACCCTGGACAGCCGAGCATGACAAGCCAGAGGGAGAGGAGTTTGATGGTTCTGGCTTGTTATGGGAGTCCTTTGCAGAGCCTGACTTCGGGAGTCCTGCGCAGAACAGACTTCAGGACATTTTCTACGAGAGGGAGGCTAGGCATGACGGGGATGACCCCCATGAGGTAGAGCAAGACCTGGCTCACCTAGCAACCCTGGAGTGGGAACTGGAGCAGGACTACCGAGATCTCTTCCACTCCATTGGGAAGGCTCAGCAGGACAGCAAGGTGACAGATCCAGTTCCAGACCCATTCCGCTGGGAAGATATTATTGAAATTTACTGGGAGGAACCCCAGGCGGCAGGTGGAGATGGGACCGAGGTCTCTCCACCGGTATTGCAGGGAATTGGGAGCCTGAGCTCCATTCCCCAGCGGGAGATATTGCAGGGAATTGGGAGCCTGAGCTCCATTCCCCAGCGGGAGATATTGCAGGGAATTGGGAGCCTGAGCTCCATTCCCCAGCGGGAGATATTGCAGGGAATTGGGAGCCTGAGCTCCATTCCCCAGCGGGAGATATTACAGGGAATTGGGAGCCTGAGCTCCATTCCCCAGCGGCAGGCTGAGCTACAGGGGGCAGAGGTAGTTGTTCCTGCCCCACAGCAGCAGCGTGATTTTTCGGGAATTGGGAGCCCGGTCTCCATTCCCCAGCGGCAGTATTATTTGTTGGGAATTGGGAGCCCGGTCTCCAGTCCCCAGCGGCAGAGTAACCAGCAGGGAATAGAGAGCCCAGTCTCCTTTCTCCAGCAGCAGGACTCTGTATTGGGAGGAGAGACAGTCGGTCTCCCTCCACTGAGGAGGAAGGTATGTATGGGAGAGGAGCTTACTACCACCTCTCCCCAGCGGCGGATCATTAATGGGCAGGGAATAGAGAGCTCAGTCTCCTTTCCCCAGCAGCAGAGCTGTGTAACCAAAGGGAGACAGTCGGTCTCCAGCAGCAGAGCTGTGTAACCAAAGGGAGACAGTCGGTCTCCAGCAGCAGGACTGTATATCTAAAGGGGAGACAGTCGGTCTCCCCTCCAACAACCAGGCTTCAACCAGGCTACCCTCCCAGTAGCGCTGGCAACAGGGCAGAGTGACGCGGTCTCTGCCCATGCAGCACCCCACCAAGTCAGCGTACCCGTACCCAGCACAGCCGTGGTGAGGCACCTGGACATGGACAAGCTTCTCCTCTACCCAGTTGCAGTAACTATTTATTGTGGGTGGGCTGTGCTGTTGATTGTGTTTTGTGGGTGGGCTGCTGGACTAACAAGGGCACTGACCGGCAGGAGGTCAGATACCCTGTTAGTCTGTTTGGAAAAAGGGAGAGATGTGACGAGACCAATCTCGCCACATTGCATTGGAGAAACCTGGTTGCTCGCCTGCTGCCTTTGGACTATGGCCCCTGTTAAAAGACATCTTTTTACCTGCAGAAAAGCTTAATTCGTGCTTTTCTGCCTGGGGTTCGGTAGTTTTGGTTGAATGTGTTATACCCCAGATAGGAATCCCATGGAGCCCATTCGTATGAAACTGACTGTAAAGACTTTGGCTCCATGGCGATTAAACTGTATTCGTGTGGTCTGAGCGCCATTCACTTAATAATGTGCGCTCAGACCTGAGCTATCTGGGGATATGTTAAATGTATAGTTTTAATGTAATGTGTCTTACCTGGTGTATTTTAACAGTAATGCTTGTTCTGTGTCCCCATGTGCATAATGGAGTCTTGTCTCTGAAATGTCTGTGTGTATTGTAAAGGGTGGGACATTGTGTATTGAATAGTGATGTCTGTCCTATTGTCCCCACATGTGTATTGGCGATTTCCCTTTGTCCTGAGAGATAATTGAATGACTCCTCAATTGTCTCCAGGACAGAAGACATTGTGTATTCGTCTGCCTGTGATGATTGCATTACCCATGTAGGGTGATGGTATCACAGGCAGAGGGGAGGGATATGCTGGGGGTGTCTGTATTGTCCCAATGTGTGTGATTGGCTGCTGTATCCCGTGTCGCAGTCTTCCTTCTGGTCCTCTAGGGAGTGTCCACCAGGTGGGAGACCTGGATAAATACCAGGCAGGTAGCCGTTAATAAATGTGAGAATTCCTGTTTACCATCAATACGGAGCCTCGTCTCGTTCTTGGGGGATTCACTGTATGCTGTTAGAGACTGATTGCCAGGAGTGTAAGCTGATTGTCTGCTTTTCCTGTTCGTCTGCTAGCAGCTATTTGGGAGGTTCCAGTACGGGAGTTGGAGTGCTATTTTGTATCCAGTTCGGGAGTTTGGTGTTCTGCAGTAGCTGTGCCTATATCTCTGTAAAGGGGCCGATCGCCTAAACGGTTTTTACCCCTTGTCTGCAGAAACGGTCCGTTACAATTGGTGGCGAGCAGCGGGATCGTTCCTACAGCCAGAAGGACAGCTACAGGAGACACCATTTCCTTGGATTTACAAGTGGGGGCAACGCATGTCCCAGTACAGCGACCCTAAAAGCACCAGAATGGAACCAGCAGTGTCATACGAGGAGGAGGACCTGGATGGCCGGGATGCATTAAGGAAAGGCATCTGGTACCAGGCCCTGGACAATGTACAATACCAGCGGGGTGAGAGTCTCCCAGTGAAGAGCAGCGGTGGCAGAAGCAAGTGGCCCTGCGGATGCCCTTTCTGGGAGAGCAGCCCCTGGATGAATGGGTGAAGGAACTAGAGCACCGGGTATGGCAGGAGCTATGGCTGGAGGATGCCTACCAGGCGCTCTGGTGGTATATGGCACAGTATATACCCTGGACAGCCGAGCATGACAAGCCAGAGGGAGAGGAGTTTGATGGTTCTGGCTTGTTATGGGAGTCCTTTGCAGAGCCTGACTTCGGGAGTCCTGCGCAGAACAGACTTCAGGACATTTTCTACGAGAGGGAGGCTAGGCATGACGGGGATGACCCCCATGAGGTAGAGCAAGACCTGGCTCACCTAGCAACCCTGGAGTGGGAACTGGAGCAGGACTACCGAGATCTCTTCCACTCCATTGGGAAGGCTCAGCAGGACAGCAAGGTGACAGATCCAGTTCCAGACCCATTCCGCTGGGAAGATATTATTGAAATTTACTGGGAGGAACCCCAGGCGGCAGGTGGAGATGGGACCGAGGTCTCTCCACCGGTATTGCAGGGAATTGGGAGCCTGAGCTCCATTCCCCAGCGGGAGATATTGCAGGGAATTGGGAGCCTGAGCTCCATTCCCCAGCGGGAGATATTGCAGGGAATTGGGAGCCTGAGCTCCATTCCCCAGCGGGAGATATTGCAGGGAATTGGGAGCCTGAGCTCCATTCCCCAGCGGGAGATATTACAGGGAATTGGGAGCCTGAGCTCCATTCCCCAGCGGCAGGCTGAGCTACAGGGGGCAGAGGTAGTTGTTCCTGCCCCACAGCAGCAGCGTGATTTTTCGGGAATTGGGAGCCCGGTCTCCATTCCCCAGCGGCAGTATTATTTGTTGGGAATTGGGAGCCCGGTCTCCAGTCCCCAGCGGCAGAGTAACCAGCAGGGAATAGAGAGCCCAGTCTCCTTTCTCCAGCAGCAGGACTCTGTATTGGGAGGAGAGACAGTCGGTCTCCCTCCACTGAGGAGGAAGGTATGTATGGGAGAGGAGCTTACTACCACCTCTCCCCAGCGGCGGATCATTAATGGGCAGGGAATAGAGAGCTCAGTCTCCTTTCCCCAGCAGCAGAGCTGTGTAACCAAAGGGGAGACAGTCGGTCTCCAGCAGCAGAGCTGTGTAACCAAAGGGGAGACAGTCGGTCTCCAGCAGCAGGACTGTATATCTAAAGGGGAGACAGTCGGTCTCCCCTCCAACAACCAGGCTTCAACCAGGCTACCCTCCCAGTAGCGCTGGCAACAGGGCAGAGTGACGCGGGTCTCTGCCCATGCAGCACCCCACCAAGTCAGCGTACCTGCACTCCAGCACAGCCGTGGTGAGGCACCTGGACATGGACAAGCTTCTCCTCTACCCAGTTGCAGTAACTATTTATTGTGGGTGGGCTGTGCTGTTGATTGTGTTTTGTGGGTGGGCTGCTGGACTAACAAGGGCACTGACCGGCAGGAGGTCAGATACCCTGTTAGTCTGTTTGGAAAAGGGGAGAGATGTGACGAGACCAATCTCGCCACATTGCATTGGAGAAACCTGGTTGCTCGCCTGCTGCCTTTGGACTATGGCCCCTGTTAAAAGACATCTTTTACCTGCAGAAAAGCTTAATTCGTGCTTTTCTGCCTGGGGTTCGGTAGTTTTGGTTGAATGTGTTATACCCCAGATAGGAATCCCATGGAGCCCATTCGTATGAAACTGACTGTAAAGACTTTGGCTCCATGGCGATTAAACTGTATTCGTGTGGTCTGAGCGCCATTCACTTAATAATGTGCGCTCAGACCTGAGCTATCTGGGGATATGTTAAATGTATAGTTTTAATGTAATGTGTCTTACCTGGTGTATTTTAACAGTAATGCTTGTTCTGTGTCCCCATGTGCATAATGGAGTCTTGTCTCTGAAATGTCTGTGTGTATTGTAAAGGGTGGGACATTGTGTATTGAATAGTGATGTCTGTCCTATTGTCCCCACATGTGTATTGGCGATTTCCCTTTGTCCTGAGAGATAATTGAATGACTCCTCAATTGTCTCCAGGACAGAAGACATTGTGTATTCTGTCTGCCTGTGATGATTGCATTACCCATGTAGGGTGATGGTATCACAGGCAGAGGGGAGGGATATGCTGGGGGTGTCTGTATTGTCCCAATGTGTGTGATTGGCTGCTGTATCCCGTGTCGCAGTCTTCCTTCTGGTCCTCTAGGGGAGTGTCCACCAGGTGGGAGACCTGGATAAATACCAGGCAGGTAGCCGTTAATAAAGGTGAGAATTCCTGTTTACCCTCAATACGGAGCCTCGTCTCGTTCTTGGGGGGATTCACTGTATGCTGTTAGAGACTGATTGCCAGGAGTGTAAGCTGATTGTCTGCTTTTCCTGTTCGTCTGCTAGCAGCTATTTGGGAGGTTCCAGTACGGGAGTTGGAGTGCTATTTTGTATCCAGTTCGGGAGTTTGGTGTTCTGCAGTAGCTGTGCCTATATCTCTGTAAAGGGGGCCGATCGCCTAAACGGTTTTTACCCCTTGTCTGCAGAAACGGTCCGTTACACCCTGGATGTAAGAGGTATGGGGCGCTGTATTACCCTGTATGTAAGAGGTATGAGGCGCTGTATTACCCTGGATGTAAGAGGTATGGGGCGCTGTATTACCCTGGATGTAAGAGGCATGAGGCGCTGTATGACCCTGGTTTTAAGAGGTATGGGGCGCTGTATTACCCTGGATGTAAGAGGTATGGGGCGCTGTATTACCCTGAATGTAAGCGGTATGGGGCGCTGTATTACCCTGGATGTAAGAGGTATGGGGCGCTGTATTACCCTGGATGTAAGAGGTATGGGGCGCTGTATGACCCTGGTTTTAAGAGGTATGGGGCGCTGTATGACCCTGGATGTAAGAGGTATGGGGCGCTGTATTATCCTGGATGTAAAAGGTAGGGGGCGCTGTATTACACTGGATGTAAGAGGTATGGGGCGCTGTATTACCCTGAATGTAAGAGGTATGAGGTGCTGTATTACCCTGGATGTAAGAGGTATGGGGCGCTGTATTATCCTGGATGTAAGAGGTAGGGGGCGCTGTATTACACTGGATGTAAAAGGTATGGGGTGCTGTATGACCCTAGATGTAAGAGGTATGAGGCGCTGTATTACCCTGGATGTAAGAGGTACGGGGCGCTGTATGACCCTGGATGTAAGAGGTATGGGGTGCTGTATGACCCTGGATGTAAGAGGTATGGGGCGCTGTATGACCCTGGATGTAAGAGGTAGGAGGCGCTGTATTACCCTGGATGTAAGACGTATGAGGCGCTGTATGACCATGGATGTAAGAGGTAGGGGGCGCTGTATTACCCTGGATGTAAGAGGTATGGGGCGCTGTATTACACTGGATGTAAGAGGTACTGGGCGCTGTATTACCCTGGATGTAAGAGGTATGAGGCGCTGTATTACCCTGGATGTAAGAGGTATGAGGCGCTGTATGACACTGGATGTAAGAGGTATGAGGCGCTGTATTACCCTGGATGTAAGAGGTATGAGGCGCTGTATTACCCTGGATGTAAGAGGTATGAGGCGCTGTATTATCCTGAATGTAAGAGGTATGGGGCGCTGTATGACCCTGGATGTAAGAGGTATGTGGCGCTGTATTACCCTGGATGTAAGAGGTATGGGGCGCTGTATTACACTGTATGTAAGAGGTATGAGGCGCTGTATTACCCTGTATGTAAGATGTATGTGGCGCTGTGTTACCCTGTATGTAAGAGGTATGGGGCGCTGTATTACCCTGGATGTAAGAGGTATGAGGCGCTGTATTATCCATGTTGTAAGAGGTACGGGGCGCTGTATTACCCTGGATGTAAGAGGTAGGGGGCGCTGTATTACCCTCTATGTAAGAGGTATTGGGCGCTGTATTACCCTGGATGTAAGAGGTATGAGGCGCTGTATTACCCTGGATGTAAGAGGCATGAGGCGCTGTATGACCTTATATGTAAGAGGTATGGTGCGCTGTATTACCCTGGATGTAAGAGGTATGGGGCGCTGTATTACCCTGGATGTAAGAGGTATGGGGCGCTGTATTACCCTGGATTTAAGAGGTATGGGGCGCTGTATTACCCTGGATGTAAGAGGTATGGGGCGCTGTAATACCCTGGATGTAAGAGGTACGGGGCGCTGTATGACCCTGGATGTAAGAGGTATGAGGCGCTGTATGACCCTGGATGTAAGAGGTATGGGGCGCTGTATTACCCTGGATGTAAGAGGTATGGGGCGCTGTATTACCCTCTATGTAAGAGGTATGGGGCGCTGTATTACCCTGTATGTAAGAGGTATGAGGCGCTGTATTACCCTGGATGTAAGAGGTACGGGGCGCTGTATTACCCTGGATGTAAGAGGCATGAGGCGCTGTATGACCTTAAATGTAAGAGGTATGGTGCGCTGTATTATCCTGGATGTAAGAGGTATGGGGCGCTGTATTACCCTGGATTTAGGAGGTATGGGGCGCTGTATTACCCTGGATGTAAGAGGTATGGGGCGCTGTAATACCCTGGATGTAAGAGGTATGGGGCACTGTATTATCCTGGAAGTAAGAGGTATGGGGCGCTGTAATACCCTGGATGTAAGAGGTACGGGGCGCTGTATGACCCTGGATGTAAGAGGTATGAGGCGCTGTATGACCCTGGATGTAAGAGGTATGGGGCGCTGTATTATCCTGGATGTAAAAGGTAGGGGGCGCTGTATTACACTGGATGTAAGAGGTATGGGGCGCTGTATGACCCTGGATGTAAGAGGTATGAGGCGCTGTATTACCCTGGATGTAAGAGGTATGGGGCGCTGTATTATCCTGGATGTAAGAGGTAGGGGGCGCGGTATTACCCTGGATGTAAGAGGTATGGGGTGCTGTATGACCCTAGATGTAAGAGGTATGAGGCGCTGTATTACCCTGGATGTAAGAGGTACGGGGCGCTGTATGACCCTGGATGTAAGAGGTAGGAGGCGCTGTATTACACTGTATGTAAGAGATAGGGGGCGCTGTAATACACTGGATGTAAGAGGTACGGGGCGCTGTATTATCCTGGATGTAAGAGGTAGGGGGCGCTGTATGACCCTGGATGTAAGAGGTACGGGGCGCTGTATGACCCTGGATGTAAGAGGTATGGGGTGCTGTATGACCCTGGATGTAAGAGGTATGGGGCGCTGTATGACCCTGGATGTAAGAGGTATGAGGCGCTGTATTACCCTGGATGTAAGAGATAGGAGGCGTTGTATTACCCTGGATGTAAGAGGTAGGAGGCGCTGTATTACCCTGGATGTAAGAGGTATGAGGCGCTGTATGACCCTGGATGTAAGAGGTAGGGGGCGCTGTATTACCCTGGATGTAAGAGGTATGGGGCGCTGTATTACCCTGGATGTAAGAGGTATGGGGCGCTGTATTACCCTGGATGTAAGAGGTATGGGGCGCTGTATTACCCTGGATGTAAGAGGTATGAGGCGCTGTATTACCCTGGATGTAAGAGGTATGGGGCGCTGTATTACCCTGGATGTAAGAGGTATGGGGCGCTGTATTACCCTGGATGTAAGAGTAGAGGCTGTATTACCCTGGATGTAAGAGGTATGGGCGCTGTATTACCCTGATGTAAGAGGTATGGGGCGCTGTATTACCCTGGATGTAAGAGGTATGGGGCGCTGTATTACCCTGGATGTAAGAGGTATGAGGCGCTGTATTACCCTGGATGTAAGAGGTATGGGGCGCTGTATTACCCTGGATGTAAGAGGTATGAGGTGCTGTATTACCCTGGATGTAAGAGGTATGGGGTGCTGTATTACCCTGGATGTAAGAGGTATGAGGCGCTGTATTACCCTGGATGTAAGATGTACGGGGCGCTGTATTACCCTGCATGTAAGAGGTATGAGGTGCTGTATTACCCTGGATGTAAGAGGTATGGGGCACAGTATTACCCTGGATGTAAGAGGTATGGGGCACAGTATTACCCTGGATGTAAGAGGTATGGGGCGCTGTATTACCCTGCATGTAAGAGGTATGAGGTGCTGTATTACCCTGGATGTAAGAGTTATGGGGCGCTGTATTACCCTGGATGTAAGAGGTACGGGGCGCTGTATTTCCCTGGATGTAAGAGGTATGGGGCGCTGTATTATCCTGGATGTAAGAGGTACGGGGCGCTGTATTACCCTGGATGTAAGAGGTATGGGGCGCTGTATTACCCTGGATGTAAGAGGTAGGAGGCGCTGTATGACCCTGGATGTAAGAGGTACGGGGCGCTGTATTTCCCTGGATGTAAGAGGTATGGGGCGCTGTATTATCCTGGATGTAAGAGGTACGGGGCGCTGTATTACCCTGGATGTAAGAGGTATGGGGCGCTGTATTACCCTGGATGTAAGAGGTATGAGGCACTGTATTACCCTGGATGTAAGAGGTATGGGGCGCTGTATTACCCTGGATGTAAGAGGTATGGGGCGCTGTATTACCCTGGATGTAAGAGGTATGTGGCGCTGTATTACGCTGGATGTAAGAGGTATGGGGCGCTGTATTACCCTGGATGTAAGAGGTAGGAGGCGCTGTATTACCCTGGATGTAAGCGGTACGGGGCGCTGTATTACCCTGGATGTAAGAGGTATGAGGCGCTGTATTACCCTGGTTGTAAGAGGTATGGGGCGCTGTATTATCCTGGATGTAAGAGGTATGGGGCGCTGTATTACCCTGGATGTAAGAGGTATGGGGCGCTGTGTTTCCCTGGATGTAAGAGGTATGGGGCGCTGTGTTTCCCTGGATGTAAGAGGTATGGGGCGCTGTATTACCCTGGATGTAAGAGGTATGGGGCGCTGTATTACCCTGGATGTAAGAGGTATGGGGCGCTGTGTTTCCCTGGATGTAAGAGGTATGGGGCGCTGTGTTTCCCTGGATGTAAGAGGTACGGGGCGCTGTATTACCCTGGATGTAAGAGGTACGGGGCGCTGTATTTCTGTATGCTGCCATACAGAAATAATGTGACACGAAGGGGGTGATATAAAAAGGAGGGGGTGAGGAAGTGACATGGGGGGTGGGGGGGGGCCTTATTTTTTTTTCGCCCCAGGGCCCCATTTTACCTAGAACCGGCCCTGATCCTGGGAGAGGAACCGTTCACTGTCCTGTTCTTCAACTTTCTGCTGGGACTTTAGGGAAGAGAAGGGTCTGAGTGTGCCTGTCATTGCACTTGTGTCCACAAGATGGCGCCTAGCACACACCCCATCAGCACACACTGTGCGCTTATTTATCTCTTCCATTGAAATCTCTCTCTTTTTCCTGTCTTGCTGTTTAGAGAGGGTCCCTGGAGGCCCCAGGTAAACATCGGCCTTGATTCCTCTCCGCTGAAGTGGCCGGGCCTCAGTGCAAGCACAAATGCAATTAATTAATAGAATGAATTGTACCGGAGCAAATAATTCCAAAATACATAGAGGCGCTGATGAGATAACAATATTATCTGTGAAATCCCCGCAGCATCCGCGCCTCGTGTGCATTAATCAGCCGCCTGCAAACAGCGCAGAGAAATGTCTACGTCTATTTCATAAACCCCAAAACCAAGAGCAGATGTCCCCAGAGCCCATCATAGAAGGAGGGACCCTGTGATCTGGGAGAGATCTACTCATCACTGGGAATGGCAAGCACTACAAGCAAGGATCTAGTTATCAGATAAGCAGGGATTACTCAGGGATGGGCAGGGGTGATCTAGTGATTATTCAGGGATGGGCAGTGGTGATCTAGTGATTACTCAGGGATGGGCAGTGGTGATCTAGTGATTACTCAGGGATGGGCAGTGGTGATCTAGTGATTACTCAGGGATGGGCAGGAGTGACCCAGTAATTACTCAAGTGATGGGCAGTGGTTATCTAATGATTACTCAGGGATGGGCAGTGGTTATGTAGTAATTACTCAGGGATGGGCAGGAGTGATCTAGTGATTACTCAGGGATGGGTAGTGGTGATCTAGTGATTACTCAGGGATGGGTAGTGGTGATCTAGTGATTACTCAGGGATGGGTAGTAGTGATCTAGTGATTACTCAGTGATGGTTAGTGGTAATCTAGTGATTACTCAGGGTTTGGCTGGAGTGATCTAGTGATTACTCGGGGAGGGGCAGTGGTGATCTACTGATTACTCAGGGATGGGTAGTGGTGACCTAGTGATTACTCAGGGATGGACATTGGTGATCTAGTTATTACTCAGGGATGGACAGTGATAATCTAGTGATTACTCATGGATGGGTAATGGTGATCTAGTGATTACTCAGGGATGGGCAGTGGTTATCTAGTGATTACTCAGGGATGGGCAGTGGTTATCTAGTAATTACTCAGGGATGGACAGTGGTGATCTAGTTATTACTCAGGGATGGACAGTGGTAATCTAGTGATTACTCATGGATGGGTAATGGTGATCTAGTGATTACTCAGGGATGGGCAGTGGGGATCTAGTGATTACTCAGGGATGGGCAGTGGTTATCTAGTAATTACTCAGGGATGGGCAGGAGTGATCTAGTGATTACTCAGGGATGGGTAGTAGTGATCTAGTGATTACTCAGTGATGGTTAGTGGTAATCTAGTGATTACTCAGGGTTTGGCTGGAGTGATCTAGTGATTACTCGGGGAGGGGCAGTGGTGATCTACTGATTACTCAGGGATGGGTAGTGGTGACCTAGTGATTATTCAGGGATAGGCAGTGGTGATCTAGTTATTACTCAGGGATGGGCAGTGGTTATCTAGTGATTACTCAAGGATGGGTAGTGGTGATCTAGTGATTACTCAGGGATCGGGAGGAGTGACCTAGTGATTACTCAAGGATGGGCAGTGGTGATATAGTGATTACTCAGGGATGGGTAGTGGTGATCTAGTGATTACTCAGGGATAGGCAGGAGTGACCTAGTGATTACTCAAGGATGGGCAGTGGTGATCTAGTAATTACTAAGTGATAGTCAGTGGTGATCTAGTGATTACTAAGTGATAGTCAGTGGTGATCTAGTAATTACTCAGGGATGGGCAGTGGTGAGCTAGTGATTACCCAGGGATGGTCAGAGGTGATCTTGTGATCACTCAGTGATGGGCAGTGGTGATCTAGTGATCACTAAGGGATGAGCAGTGGTAATCTAGTGATTACTCAATGATGGGCAGCCTTGATATAGTAATCACTAAGGGATGGGCAGTTGTGATCTAGTGATAACTCAGGGATGGGCAGTGGTAATTTAGTGATTACTCAGGGATGGGCAGTGGTGATCTAGTTATTACTAAGGGATGGGCAGTGGTGATCTAGTGATCACTGGTGATCTAGTGATCACTAAGGGATAGGCAGTAGTGATCTAGTGATTACTAAGGGATGGGCAATGATAATCTAGTGATTTTTCAGGGATGGGCAGTGGTGATCTACTGATTACTCAGGGGTGGGCAGTGGTGATCTAGTGATCACTAAGGGATGGGCAGTGGTGATCTACTGATTACTCAGGGGTGGGCAGTGGTGATCTAGTGATCACTAAGGGATGGGCAGTGGTGATTTAGTGTTCACTCGGGGATGTGCAGTGGTGATCTAGTAATCACTAAGGGTTGGGCAGTAGTAATCTAGTGATTACTCAGGGATGGGCAGTGGTGATCTTGTTATTACTAAGGGATGGGCAGTGGTGATCTAGTGATTACTCAGGGATGGGCAATGATAATCTAGGGATTTTTCAGGGATGGGCAGTGGTGAACTAGTGATTGCTTAGTGATGGGCAGTGGTAATCTACTGATTACTCAGGGGTGATCTAGTGGTCACTAAGAAATAAGCTGGGGGATCTAGTGATTACCAAGAAAAAAGCTAATTAATCATGTAGTCCCAGTTATGGGTCATCAATGCAGTGAAAGCCATATATCTTTCCAGGGGAGGAAAACCAAGCAAAGGGGTGACCCCATTATAGAGATCACCAAATCAACCATATTAAGTGGCCCCTAGGTCAAGATCCAGCTGTTACAAGCCTGGGAAAAGCCATGTGACGGGGAAGACCTAAGCCAGTTATCCATCCACAGACAGCTGTTTTGGGGTGTGGCCCCTCATCAGTGAGGAGTAGGATTCTGGATGACCAGGAGCAATGCCTCGGAGACCACCCAAACACAACAATCGCTGATCTCAGGGAGACCAGCTACAAAAACACCGCGGAGCCTCATCTAAGAGTCTCAACACAGCGTCCAAAGTGCAAAGCTCCCCGGGAAACAGGAATATGCAAAATAACCGAGGAGTCCCAGTATTGGGTCCACAACACAATGAAAGCCAGAAATCCCTTGTCACATCCCTAAGGCTTGTAACCGAGCTGGATCTTGACATAGGGGCCACCTAATATGGCGGATCTGGTAATCTCTATAATGGGGTTACCCCTTTGCTGGTTTTCCTTTCCTGGAGGGATATCTGGCTTTCACTGTGTTAAAGACCCATAACTGGGGCTCCAAGGTTACGTAGTGGTGATCTAGTGATCACAATATGGGAGAAAAGAGTAGCATGGATCTAGAGATCACTATAAGGCCTCATGCACACGGCCGTTGGTGTTTTGCGGTCTGCAAACCGCGGATCCGCAAAACACGGAAGCTGCTCCGCTTACCATTCCGCAATTTGCAGAACGGAACGCGGCCCATTGTAGAAATGCCTATTCTTGTCCGCAAAACGGACAAGAATAGGACATGCTCTAATTTTTATGCGGGGGCACGGAACGGAGCAACGGATGCGGACAGCACACGGGTGCTGTCCGCATCTTTTGCGGCCCCATTGAAGTGAATAGGTCCGCGCCCGAGCTGCGAAATATGCGGCTCGGACGTGAACCACAACAATGGCCGTGTGCATAAGGCCTAAGGGAGAGAAGAGCAGCATGGATATTGTGAACACTACATGGGAGAAAAAAGCATTATGGGTCTAGTGATCACTACATGGGAGGGGAGAGCAGAGGTGATCTAGTGCAGTGTTTCCCAACCAGTGTGCCTCCAGCTGTTGCAAAACTACAACTCCCAGCAAGCCCGCACAGCCAAAGGCTATCTGGGCATGCTGGGAGTTGTAGTTTTGCAACAGCTGGAGGCACACTGGTTGGGAAACACTGATCTAGTGTTCTGTATATGGGAGACAAGCAGTGGGCATCTTTTGATCACTATATTGCAGAGAAAAGAAGTGGGGATCTAGTAATCACTATATGGGTGAGAAGAGCAGCATGGATCTAGTGATCATCACTGCTCTCCTCTCCCATATAGTGATCTAGTAATCTGTATATGGGAGAGGAGAGCAGAGGTGATCTCTATATGGGAGTGCAGAGGTGATCTAGTGATCTGTATATGGGAGAGAAGAGAAGTGGGGATCTAGTGAACACTATATGGGAGAGAAGAGCAATGGGGATCTGGTGATCACTATATGGGAGAGAAGAGCAATGTTGATCTAGTGATCACTATATTGGAGAGAAGAGCAGCATGGTGATCTAGTTATCACTATATGGGAGAGGAGAGCAGTGGTGATCTAGTGAACACTATGGGGGAGAGAAGAGCAGTGGGGATCTTGTGATCACTATATGGTAGAAAAGAGCAGTGGAGGATCTAGTGATTATTATACAGGAGAGAAGAGTAATGGGAATCTAGTGATCACTACATGGAAAAGGAAAGTAGTTGGGATCTAGTGATTGCTATATGGGAAAGGAGAGCAGTTAGGCATATCGGGATCACTAATAGTTACACTCAAAGTAGGTGTTGGGAGGGACTAGAGAGTTGACCAATCTGTGTATGGCATCTATGATCCTGGGGACCAATCCATTTTGCCCTTCGGGGCTGCTTCCTCAGATCCAGAATTATTTTATGATTATTTTCTTAAAAATTTCTAAAGGCGAGTCTTTTACCAAATGTCTCCTAATGGCCGATGCAGTGGCTGGGTTTGGGGTGGCCCCGACGCTACCCTGGTCCCCTGGACACCGTTGAGGTGTCACCACGTGTTGCTGCTCTCTGGAAGGGATGGTAAGGTGTGGTGCCCCCCAATGAGAAATAAGTCCTGAGAGTCGGGGTCTGCAGTAACCAGGGGGCTTCTTTACTGGAGAAATTTAGGTGCAAAACAATACAGACGAGGCACAGGCTGGCTTCTCCAGTCTCCTCCCTGAGACGAGGCATAGGGCTGGCTTCTCCAGTCTCCTCCCTGTGATGAGGCATAGGGCTTGCTTCTCTAGTCTCCTCCTTAGGACGAGGCATAGGGCTGGCTTCTCCAGTCTCCTCCCTGAGACGAGGCATAGGGCTGGCTTCTCCAGTCTCCTCCCTGAGACGAGGCATAGGGCTGCCTTCTCCAGTCTCCTCCCTGAGACGAGGCATAGGGCTGGCTTCTCCAGTCTCCTCCCTGAGACAAGGCATAGGGCTGGCTTCTCCAGTCTCCTCCCTGTGATGAGGCATAGGGCTTGCTTCTCTAGTCTCCTCCTTAGGACGAGGCATAGGGCTGGCTTCTCCAGTCTCCTCCCTGAGAGGAGGCATAGGGCTGGCTTCTCCAGTCTCCTCCCTGTGATGAGGCATAGGGCTTGCTTCTCTAGTCTCCTCCTTAGGACGAGGCATAGGGCTGGCTTCTCCAGTCTCCTCCCTGAGACGAGGCATAGGGCTGGCTTCTCCAGTCTCCTCCCTGTGATGAGACATAGGGCTTGCTTCTCTAGTCTCCTCCTTAGGACGAGGCATAGGGCTGGCTTCTCCAGTCTCCTCCTTAGGACGAGGCATAGGGCTGGCTTCTCTAGTCTCCTCCTTAGGACGAGGCATAGGGCTTGCTTCTCCAGTCTCCTCCCTGTGACGAGGCATAGGGCTGGCTTCTCCAGTCTCCTCCCTGTGACGAGGCGTAGAGCTGGCTTCTCCAGTCTCCTCCTTAGGACGAGGCATAGGGCTTGCTTCTCCAGTCTCCTCCCTGTGACGAGGCATAGGGCTGGCTTCTCCAGTCTCCTCCCTGTGATGAGGCATAGGGCTTGCTTTTCCAGTCTCCTCCCTAGAACGAGGCATAGGGCTGGCTTCTCCAGTCTCCTCCCTGTGACGAGGCATAGGGCTGGCTTCTCCAGTCTCCTCCCTAGAACGAGGCATAGGGCTGGCTTCTCCAGTCTCCTCCCTGTGACGAGGCATAGGGCTGGCTTCTCCAGTCTCCTCCTTAGAACGAGGCATAGGGCTGGCTTCTCCAGTCTCCTCCTTAGGACGAGGCGTAGAGCTGGCTTCTCCAGTCTCCTCCTTAGGACGAGGCATAGGGCTTGCTTCTCTAGTCTCCTCCTTAGGACGAGGCATAGGGCTGGCTTCTCCAGTCTCCTCCCTGTGACGAGGCATAGGGCTGGCTTCTCCAGTCTCCTCCCTGGCAGACAAAGGGTTTCATGCTGAAGAAAGGCCTGAGCTAGCTGTCCCCCTAGGAGGCTTGTACCCTGGTCCAAAGCTGGTGATCCAGGGTCTGTGGCAGAGTATCCCTGTCTCAGCGTCTTCTTCTGGTCACTCATGCAGACTGGCATGAGTCTCCACTTCAAGCACTGGTCCCCAACTGCAGCACACCAGGGGCTCTGACTGATTTTCTTATACACAGTTTTTAGCTGAACTAGAACCTTCTAGTGGGAGGGGTGGAGAAGCTCAGCACAAACAGATACAATGTTACACTTCCCGTCTCTCAGACTTACATAGAGCTCCAGTGATACACAGCAGTTTTTCCAGACAAAAACACGTTTCCAGACATAATAACAGAGCTGAACCAAACATTCAAAAGGTCAGTCTGTCTGATTTTGGTGGTAAACAACGTCTGTCTTTTTCCCTCCAAAACATGATCTTCTTTAAGCCCTATGGCAGCTGTGGAAAATTACCAACTTCTTATTCAAAGTCCAAAAAGTCTCGCAGTGTTCATTATCCCTTTCCACGGAGCCTTGCAAATACAGTGCAAATGACCAAGATATAAAATGCACTAACACAGTATTAAACAGTATAAGTTAACCCTTTCAAGAGAAATAAAGTAAGACATTTATAACATAGGGGAAATAGGCAAATGTCCACAAACGTCAAAGTACTCCCTGCTCCAGGTCACCTGCGAGCCAGCCAGGAAGAAGAGGAATGCCCTGTAAGGAGAATGCATGATGAGCGGGGCAGCGGGCAGCATTACTATAAATGGGTGGAGGAGGTTGGCGATGGCGCAGGTTCCCACAGGGCACCCCCAGTGCCGCACATCTGCCGGCAGCTTTAACTTGTTAACAGCTCTTGGCCGAGCCACGATCTTCATATAGAAACCTGGTCTGTATTAGGCGGAGGTTGGATGAGAGCTCCAGGGGAGATAAATCCTCCTGGAATCTTTGATCTGCTCGCTTAATATCCTCTCTGATTTGTGTGATTCTTTGCACTGACGAGGATTTATGTCTTGCAGATTCTCCTCTTTGTGAGAGGCAGAAAGAAGTAATTATCAGATTGCATCAAACATCTGTCAAGTAAAAGGA
The DNA here is from genome assembly GCA_033119425.1 of Bufotes viridis. Classification (NCBI taxonomy): domain Eukaryota; kingdom Metazoa; phylum Chordata; class Amphibia; order Anura; family Bufonidae; genus Bufotes; species Bufotes viridis. The sequence goes on from CM065594.1 coordinate 552,982, forward strand.
GTAAGACGGACGCGAAGTTTATAAATGTCGCTGTTGTCACCGCAATCAATCATCCTTAAAGCTACATGTACAGAACAGCAGGGGGCGCTCTACAGGAGCTGTGCCCAGAGTATCAGGTCCCCCCATATACAGCGGCTGGGACTGGTGTACAGAGGTCAGCACTGTCTCATCTCTAACTGAAGAGAGCAAGGAGAGCACAACTGAAAGCACAAGAGAGCAGGGGGGAAAAGAGAGAACGGAAGAGAGCTGGGAGAGAGTACAACAGAAAGCACAAGAGAGCAGGGGGAAAAGAGAGAACGGAAGAGAGCTGGGAGAGAGTACAACAGAAAGCACAAGAGAGCAGGGGGAAAGAGAGAACAGAAGAGAGCTGGGAGAGAGTACAACAGAAAGCACAAGAGAGCAGGGGGAAAAGAGAGCAGGAAGGGAGCTGGAAGAGAGCATCGAGAACAAGAGAGAGCTGGGGGAGAGCATCGAGAACGAGAGAGCAGGAGAATGTGAGAGACAGTGGGAAGAGAGTTGGGAGAGAGCAGCAAGAACAAGAGACAGCATAAAGAGAGCTAGGAGAGAGTACAGTACAACAGAAAGCACATGAGAGCAGGGTAAAAAGAGAGCAGCCAGAACAAGAGAGAGCAGGCGAAAGTGAGAGGGAGGGAAGAGAGCAGATGAGAGTGACAACTATAAGATGATGAGTGTGATGGACTATAAGATGAGAGTAACAACTATAAGATGCTGAGAGTGACGACCTTTAAGATGCTGAGAGTGACAACTATAAGATGCTGAGAGTGACAGTCCACAGGATGATGAGAGATGTCTCTGGACGATGGTCTCCGCTGTGCTGACGCTGCAGCTTCTCCAGCAGTATAATACAGCGCTGCGGTAAGCGGCTGCACAGTAAACATCTCTGATCCACAATATCCATCTCCAAATGTCAGGCCGGCTCCCGGGGCACAGGCAGGAGGTGAGCGGAATATATCGCCGGCTCCCAGGACGCCGCCGCCTGTAGTGCGCCGCTCTCACTGTTTACACCTTATTACTGCTGCTATTAAGTCTCTGAAATGACTCCATTATTGAGTGCAGCGCAGAACGTGGTTACCGTCGTCTGACCGTCCCTGGGGACACCCCCAAACCTAGAGCGCCTCCTCCCCCCAGTGTAAGGTGAGGACCTGCGCTTGTTTCACGTGTTATCAGGCGGAATCCATCCGGCAACATCGTCTGCAGGGAATGCAGCTCAATCCATGTTGTGCAGAGAACAAACAGCTGAGGAGAGGAGCGCGTGGACGCCGCCTGCGCCGACCTCTGACCTGTAATGCTGACGCTGGGATGAGAGGAGTAATACGCTGATCCGAATCCTGTACCATACGGCCCTCATCTCAGGGACAGCCCCCACCTCCTCCGCAGGAACAGATCCCATCCAGCCACAAGATCTAACAGCAGAGAGCGTCCGCCATCGTATCACCCCATAGTGTCGCCAGCAAAAGAATCTGTGGCACTTTCCATCATGGCAGTGATTAAAGGGCGGGCACCCAACACCTACATCTACAGATCCTGCCACCGACCAATCAGGCTGCTTTTAACAGATCCCTCTGCCCCTTACATTGACAGATCTCCCGACTTACACTGACAGATCCGGCCACCACCGACAGATCCCACCACTGCTAACAGATTCCACTGCTTACACTGACAGATTACACTGCCAGATCCCACCACTGACAGATCCCACTGCTTACACTGACACATCCGGCCACCACTGACAGATCCCACTGCTTATACTGACAGATCCGGCCACCACTGACAGATCCCACTGCTTACACTGACACATCCGGCCACCACTGACAGATCCCACTGCTTACACTGACACATCCGGCCACCACTGACAGATCCCACTGCTTAAACTGACACATCCGGTCGCCACTGACAGATCCCACTGCTTACACTGACACATCCGGCCACCACTGACAGATCCCACTGCTTACACTGACAGATCCGGCCACCACTGACAGATCCCACTGCTTACACTGACAGATCCGGCCACCACTGACAGATCCCACTGCTTACACTGAGACATCTGGCCACCACTGACAGATCCCACTGCTTACACTGACACATCCGGCCACCACTGACAGATCCCACTGCTTACACTGACACATCCGGCCACCACTGACAGATCCCACTGCTTACACTGACAAGCATCCGGCCACCACTGACAGATTCCACTGCTTACACTGACAAGCATCCGGCCACCACTGACAGATCCCACTGCTTACACTGACACATCCGGCCACCACTGACAGATCCCACTGCTTACACTGACAGATCTGCCCACCACTGACAGATCCCACTGCTTACACTGACACATCCGGCCACCACTGACAGATCCCACTGCTTACACTGACAGATCCGGCCACCACTGACAGATACCACTGCTTACACTGACAGATCCCACTGCTTGCACTGACACATCCGACCACCACTGACAGATACCATCCCTAATGACGATCTCACTGCTTACACTGACACATCCGGCCACCACTGACAGATCCCATCTCTAATGACAGATCCCACTGCTTACACTGACACATCCGGCCACCACTGACAGATCCCACTGCTTACACTGACACATCCAGCCACCACTGACAGATCCCACTGCTGCTGACATTAACAGATCCTGCTTCCCCTTACGTTGACAGATCCCACTGCTTACACTGTCACATCTGGCCACCACTGGCAGATCCTACTGCTAACACTGACACATCCGGCCACCACTGACAGATCCTGCCCCTGATGACAGATCCCACTGCTTACACTGAAAGATCCCACTGCCTACGCTGACAGATCCCACTGCCTACACTGACAGATCCCACTGCTTACACTGACAGATCCCACTGCTTACACTGACAGATCCCGCTGCTTACACTGACAGACCCCACTGCCTACGCTGACAGATCCCACTGCCTACGCTGACAGATACCACTGCTTACACTGACATATCCCACTGCTTACACTGACATATCCCACTGCTTACACTGACAGATTCCACTGCTTACACTGACAGATCCCACTGCCTACACTGACAGACACCACTGCTTACACTGACAGATCCCACTGCTTACACTGACAGATTCCGCTGCTTACACTGACAGATCCCACTGCTTACACTGACAGATTCCGCTGCTTACACTGACAGATTCCGCTGCTTACACTGACAGATTCCGCTGCTTACACTGACAGATCCCACTGCTTACACTGACAGACCCCACTGCTTACACTGACAGATCCCACTGCTTACACTGACGGATCCCGCTGCTTACACTGACAGACCCCACTGCTTACACTGACAGATCCCACTGCTTACACTGACACATCCGGCCACCACTGACAGATCCCACTGCTTATACTGACATCCGGCCACCACTGACAGATCCCACTGCTTACACTGACAGATTCCTGCTCACCACTGACAGATTCCGCTGCTTACACTGACAGATCCGGCTCACCACTGACAGATCCCACTGCTTACACTGACAGATCCGCTGCTCACCACTGACAGATCCCACTGCTTACACTGACAGATCCCACTGCTTACACTGACAGATCCCACTGCTTACACTGACAGATCCCACTGCTTACACTGACGGATCCTGCCACCCATACTAACAATTTTCATGTAGACACAATTTATCACCATGATTCTTTTCTGCGTTTTCACTTGTACATAATAATCTGGGCCTTACTGGTGGGAGTGGCGGAGGGGCACCACTTGTATACAGAGCTGACACTCTACAAGCAGTCATGGCCTGCTCTCTGGGGATCCCACTGCAGGATGAGGACTTGAGCACTGAATTAATGGCTTTCTTCCTTCAGAGCTGAGAAGCCGAGGGGTTAAGTGCGGCTGATTACTCATTTCCTGGAATTTTCACCAGGAGCCTGAGGAGAAGGCAGGTGAATCCGTGCTACCCCTCCCCCGGCTGGCCAGATGTGAGGGGCTGCCCAGCTCACTGTCCGAGCATTAACCCCTCAACTGCCGCGCCTCCGGCCATGTCCTCAGCACAGCTCTTCACTAACACGGGCATGACCCATAAGTGTGAGGAGGTGTCAGGATCGCAGGTGTCTCCGGGTGCCCCCCCCAGTCTGATCAGCGCCATATTTCCATTTCATCCATCACTTGTCGTCTTCGCCTGGCGGAGTTTATTTTGCTTCTAGTTTCACAGCTGAAGTCGCGGCTTTGATACCTGACAAGCAGAGCAATTTGGAGCCATGATGGGATCCCCGGAGCTTTCCCAGAGCCGACTATTATACTGGGGGAGGGGGTATAATGAGCCGGAGATTGACACCTGTCACTGGCAGTGGGGGGTCAGGTGCCCGCCAACCATCCAATAGATATAAGGTTACCTGTGTGCGGGGGCCCCGTGTCCCCCAGACTCTGTGTCCTGCACCGGACCTGAGGAGGGCAACGAAAAGGGAAAAACTATGAAATAAGCACAAACAGAACGCCATATACAGTCTATAACGTCACATACAGAACGCCATATACAGTCTATAGTGTCACATACAGAACGCCATATACAGTCTATAGTGTCACATACAGAACGCCATATACAGTCTATAGTGTCACATACAGAACGCCATATACATTCTATAACGTCACATACAGAACGCCATATACAGTCTATAACGTCACATACAGAACGCCATATACAGTCTATAACGTCACATACAGAACGCCATATACAGTCTATAACGTCACATACAGAACGCCATATACAGTCTATAACGTCACATACAGAACGCCATATACAGTCTATAACGTCACATACAGAACGCCATATACAGTCTATAACGTCACATACAGAACGCCATATACAGTCTATAGCGTCACATACAGAACGCCATATACAGTCTATAACGTCACATACAGAACGCCATATACAGTCTATAACGTCACATACAGAACGCCATATACAGTCTATAACGTCACATACAGAACGCCATATACAGTCTATAACGTCACATACAGAACGCCATATACAGTCTATAACGTCACATACAGAACGCCATATACAGTCTATAGTGTCACATACAGAACGCCATATACAGTCTATAGTGTCACATACAGAACGCCATATACAGTCTATAACGTCACATACAGAACGCCATATACACTCTATAACGTCACATACAGAACACCATATACAGTCTATAACGTCACATACAGAACGCCATATACAGTCTATAACGTCACATACAGAACGCCATATACAGTCTATAACGTCACATACAGAACGCCATATACAGTCTATAACGTCACATACAGAACGCCATATACAGTCTATAACGTCACATACAGAACGCCATATACAGTCTATAACGTCACATACAGAACGCCATATACAGTCTATAGTGTCACATACAGAACGCCATATACAGTCTATAACGTCACATACAGAACGCCATATACAGTCTATAACGTCACATACAGAACGCCATATACAGTCTATAACGTCACATACAGAACGCCATATACAGTCTATAACGTCACATACAGAACGCCATATACAGTCTATAGCGTCACATACAGAACGCCATATACAGTCTATAGCGTCACATACAGAACGCCATATACAGTCTATAACGTCACATACAGAACGCCATATACAGTCTATAACGTCACATACAGAACGCCATATACAGTCTATAACGTCACATACAGAACGCCATATACAGTCTATAGTGTCACATACAGAACGCCATATACAGTCTATAACGTCACATACAGAACGCCATATACAGTCTATAACGTCACATACAGAACGCCATATACAGTCTATAGTGTCACATACAGAACGCCATATACAGTCTATAACGTCACATACAGAACGCCATATACAGTCTATAACGTCACATACAGAACGCCATATACAGTCTATAGTGTCACATACAGAACGCCATATACAGTCTATAACGTCACATACAGAACGCCATATACAGTCTATAACGTCACATACAGAACGCCATATACAGTCTATAACGTCACATACAGAACGCCATATACAGTCTATAACGTCACATACAGAACGCCATATACAGTCTATAACGTCACATACAGAACGCCATATACAGTCTATAACGTCACATACAGAACGCCATATACAGTCTATAACGTCACATACAGAACGCCATATACAGTCTATAGTGTCACATACAGAACGCCATATACAGTCTATAACGTCACATACAGAACGCCATATACAGTCTATAACGTCACATACAGAACGCCATATACAGTCTATAACGTCACATACAGAACGCCATATACAGTCTATAACGTCACATACAGAACGCCATATACAGTCTATAACGTCACATACAGAACGCCATATACAGTCTATAACGTCACATACAGAACGCCATATACAGTCTATAACGTCACATACAGAACGCCATATACAGTCTATAACGTCACATACAGAACGCCATATACAGTCTATAACGTCACATACAGAACGCCATATACAGTCTATAACGTCACATACAGAACGCCATATACAGTCTATAGTGTCACATACAGAACGCCATATACAGTCTATAACGTCACATACAGAACGCCATATACAGTCTATAACGTCACATACAGAACGCCATATACAGTCTATAACGTCACATACAGAACGCCATATACAGTCTATAACGTCACATACAGAACGCCATATACAGTCTATAACGTCACATACAGAACGCCATATACAGTCTATAACGTCACATACAGAACGCCATATACAGTCTATAATGTCACATACAGAACGCCATATACAGTCTATAACGTCACATACAGAACGCCATATACAGTCTATAACGTCACATACAGAACGCCATATACAGTCTATAACGTCACATACAGAACGCCATATACAGTCTATAACGTCACATACAGAACACCATATACAGTCTATAACGTCACATACAGAACGCCATATACAGTCTATAACGTCACATACAGAACGCCATATACAGTCTATAGTGTCACATACAGAACGCCATATACAGTCTATAACGTCACATACAGAACGCCATATACAGTCTATAACGTCACATACAGAACGCCATATACAGTCTATAACGTCACATACAGAACGCCATATACAGTCTATAGTGTCACATACAGAACGCCATATACAGTCTATAGTGTCACATACAGAACGCCATATACAGTCTATAACGTCACATACAGAACGCCATATACAGTCTATAATGTCACATACAGAACGCCATATACAGTCTATAACGTCACATACAGAACGCCATATACAGTCTATAACGTCACATACAGAACGCCATATACAGTCTATAGCGTCACATACAGAACGCCATATACAGTCTATAGTGTCACATACAGAACGCCATATACAGTCTATAACGTCACATACAGAACGCCATATACAGTCTATAGTGTCACATACAGAACACCATATACAGTCTATAGCGTCACATACAGAACGCCATATACAGTCTATAGTGTCACATACAGAACGTCATATACAGTCTATAACGTCATACAGAACGCCATATACAGTCTATAGTGTCACATACAGAACGCCATATACAGTCTATAACGTCACATACAGAACGCCATATACAGTCTATAACGTCACATACAGAACGCCATATACAGTCTATAACGTCACATACAGAACGCCATATACAGTCTATAACGTCACATACAGAACACCATATACAGTCTATAGTGTCACATACAGAACGCCATATACAGTCTATAACGTCACATACAGAACGCCATATACAGTCTATAGCGTCACATACAGAACGCCATATACAGTCTATAACGTCACATACAGAACGCCATATACAGTCTATAACGTCACATACAGAACGCCATATACAGTCTATAGTGTCACATACAGAACGCCATATACTGTCTATAGTGTCACATACAGAACACCATATACAGTCTATAGTGTCACATACAGAACGCCATATACAGTCTATAGTGTCACATACAGAACACCATATACAGTCTATAACGTCACATACAGAACGCCATATACAGTCTATAGTGTCAAATACAGAACGTCATATACAGTCTATAGTGTCACATACAGAACGCCATATACAGTCTATAGTGTCACATACAGGACGCCATATACAGTCTATAACGTCACATACAGAACGCCATATACAGTCTATAACGTCACATACAGAACGCCATATACAGTCTATAACGTCACATACAGAACGCCATATACAGTCTATAACGTCACATACAGAACGCCATATACAGTCTATAACGTCACATACAGAACGCCATATACAGTCTATAACGTCACATACAGAACGCCATATACAGTCTATAACGTCACATACAGAACGCCATATACAGTCTATAGTGTCACATACAGAACGCCATATACAGTCTATAATGTCACATACAGAACGCCATATACAGTCTATAACGTCACATACAGAACGCCATATACAGTCTATAACGTCACATACAGAACGCCATATACAGTCTATAACGTCACATACAGAATGCCATATACAATCTATAGTGTCACATACAGAACGCCATATACAGTCTATAGTGTCACATACAGAACGCCATATACAGTCTATAGTGTCAAATACAGAACGTCATATACAGTCTATAACGTCACATACAGAACGCCATATACAGTCTATAAAGTCACATATAGAACGCCATATACAGTCTATAACGTCACATACAGAACGCCATATACAGTCTATAGTGTCACATACAGAACGCCATATACAGTCTATAACGTCACATACAGAACGCCATATACAGTCTATAGCGTCACATACAGAACGCCATATACAGTCTATAACGTCACATACAGAACGCCATATACAGTCTATAACGTCACATACAGAACGCCATATACAGTCTATAACGTCACATACAGAACGCCATATACAGTCTATAGTGTCACATACAGAACGCCATATACAGTCTATAACGTCACATACAGAACGCCATATACAGTCTATAATGTCACATACAGAACGCCATATACAATCTATAGTGTCACATACAGAACGCCATATACAGTCTATAGTGTCACATACAGAACGCCATATACAGTCTATAACGTCACATACAGAACGCCATATACAGTCTATAGTGTCACATACAGAACGCCATATACAGTCTATAACGTCACATACAGAACGCCATATACAGTCTATAACGTCACATACAGAACGCCATATACAGTCTATAACGTCACATACAGAACGCCATATACAGTCTATAACGTCACATACAGAACGCCATATACAGTCTATAACGTCACATACAGAACGCCATATACAGTCTATAGCGTCACATACAGAACGCCATATACAGTCTATAACGTCACATACAGAACGCCATATACAGTCTATAACGTCACATACAGAACGCCATATACAGTCTATAACGTCACATACAGAACGCCATATACAGTCTATAACGTCACATACAGAACGCCATATACAGTCTATAACGTCACATACAGAACGCCATATACAGTCTATAACGTCACATACAGAACGCCATATACAGTCTATAGTGTCACATACAGAACGCCATATACAGTCTATAACGTCACATACAGAACGCCATATACAGTCTATAACGTCACATACAGAACGCCATATACAGTCTATAACGTCACATACAGAACGCCATATACAGTCTATAATGTCACATACAGAACGCCATATACAGTCTATAACGTCACATACAGAACGCCATATACAGTCTATAACGTCACATACAGAACGCCATATACAGTCTATAACGTCACATACAGAACGCCATATACAGTCTATAACGTCACATACAGAACGCCATATACAGTCTATAGTGTCACATACAGAACGCCATATACAGTCTATAACGTCACATACAGAACGCCATATACAGTCTATAGTGTCACATACAGAACGCCATATACAGTCTATAATGTCACATACAGAACGCCATATACAGTCTATAGTGTCACATACAGAACGCCATATACAGTCTATAACGTCACATACAGAACGCCATATACAGTCTATAACGTCACATACAGAACGCCATATACAGTCTATAGTGTCACATACAGAACGCCATATACAGTCTATAACGTCACATACAGAACGCCATATACAGTCTATAACGTCACATACAGAACGCCATATACAGTCTATAACGTCACATACAGAACGCCATATACAGTCTATAGTGTCACATACAGAACGCCATATACAGTCTATAACGTCACATACAGAACGCCATATACAGTCTATAACGTCACATACAGAACGCCATATACAGTCTATAACGTCACATACAGAACGCCATATACAGTCTATAACGTCACATACAGAACGCCATATACAGTCTATAGCGTCACATACAGAACGCCATATACAGTCTATAACGTCACATACAGAACGCCATATACAGTCTATAACGTCACATACAGAACGTCATATACAGTCTATAATGTCACATACAGAACGCCATATACAGTCTATAATGTCACATACAGAACGCCATATAGTCTATAACGTCACATACAGAACGCCATATACAGTCTATAACGTCACATACAGAACGCCATATACAGTCTATAACGTCACATACAGAACGCCATATACAGTCTATAATGTCACATACAGAACGCCATATACAGTCTATAACGTCACATACAGAACGCCATATACAGTCTATAACGTCACATACAGAACGCCATATACAGTCTATAACGTCACATACAGAACGCCATATACAGTCTATAACGTCACATACAGAACGCCATATACAGTCTATAACGTCACATACAGAACGCCATATACAGTCTATAACGTCACATACAGAACGCCATATACAGTCTATAACGTCACATACAGAACGCCATATACAGTCTATAATGTCACATACAGAACGCCATATACAGTCTATAACGTCACATACAGAACGCCATATACAGTCTATAACGTCACATACAGAACGCCATATACAGTCTATAACGTCACATACAGAACGCCATATACAGTCTATAGTGTCACATACAGAACGCCATATACAGTCTATAACGTCACATACAGAACGCCATATACAGTCTATAACGTCACATACAGAACGCCATATACAGTCTATAATGTCACATACAGAACGCCATATACAGTCTATAACGTCACATACAGAACGCCATATACAGTCTATAATGTCACATACAGAACGCCATATACAGTCTATAACGTCACATACAGAACGCCATATACAGTCTATAACGTCACATACAGAACGCCATATACAGTCTATAACGTCACATACAGAACGCCATATACAGTCTATAACGTCACATACAGAACGCCATATACAGTCTATAGTGTCACATACAGAACGCCATATACAGTCTATAACGTCACATACAGAACGCCATATACAGTCTATAACGTCACATACAGAACGCCATATACAGTCTATAACGTCACATACAGAACGCCATATACAGTCTATAACGTCACATACAGAACGCCATATACAGTCTATAACGTCACATACAGAACGCCATATACAGTCTATAACGTCACATACAGAACGCCATATACAGTCTATAACGTCACATACAGAACACCATATACAGTCTATAGTGTCACATACAGAACGCCATATACAGTCTATAGTGTCACATACAGAACACCATATACAGTCTATAGTGTCACATACAGAACGCCATATACAGTCTATAGTGTCACATACAGAACGCCATATACAGTCTATAACGTCACATACAGAACGCCATATACAGTCTATAACGTCACATACAGAACGCCATATACAGTCTATAGTGTCACATACAGAACACCATATACAGTCTATAGTGTCACATACAGAACGCCATATACAGTCTATAACGTCACATACAGAACGCCATATACAGTCTATAATGTCACATACAGAACGCCATATACAGTCTATAACGTCACATACAGAACGCCATATACAGTCTATAACGTCAATAGAAAGCGTTACTTTAAATATGGTCACACATACTACATAGCATCACATATATAGAGGCCGGATGTTATACACCTGTGGTAATGGTAGACTGCATGGCTAGAGGCTGGATGTTATACACTGTGGTAATGGTAGACTGCATGGCTAGAGGCTGGATGTTATACACCTGTGGTAATGGTAGACTGTATGGATAGAGGCTGGATGTTATACACTGTGGTAATGGTAGACTGCATGGCTAGAGGCTGGATGTTATACACTGTGGTAATGGTAGACTGCATGGCTAGAGGCTGGATGTTATACACTGTGGTAATGGTAGACTGCATGGCTAGAGGCTGGATGTTATACACTGTGGTAATGGTAGACTGCATGGCTAGAGGCTGGATGTTATACACTGTGGTAATGGTAGACTGCATGGCTAGAGGCTGGATGTTATACACTGTGGTAATGGTAGACTGCATGGCTAGAGGCTGGATGTTATACACCTGTGGTAATGGTAGACTGCATGGCTAGAGGCTGGATGTTATACACCTGTGGTAATGGTAGACTGCATGGCTAGAGGCTGGATGTTATACACTGTGGTAATGGTAGACTGCATGGCTAGAGGCTGGATGTTATACACTGTGGTAATGGTAGACTGCATGGCTAGAGGCTGGATGTTATACACTGTGGTAATGGTAGACTGCATGGCTAGAGGCTGGATGTTATACACTGTGGTAATGGTAGACTGCATGGCTAGAGGCTGGATGTTATACACTGTGGTAATGGTAGACTGCATGGCTAGAGGCTGGATGTTATACACTGTGGTAATGGTAGACTGCATGGCTAGAGGCTGGATGTTATACACTGTGGTAATGGTAGACTGCATGGCTAGAGGCTGGATGTTATACACTGTGGTAATGGTAGACTGCATGGCTAGAGGCTGGATGTTATACACTGTGGTAATGGCAGACTGCATGGCTAGAGGCTGGATGTTATACACTGTGGTAATGGTAGACTGCATGGCTAGAGGCTGGATGTTATACACTGTGGTAATGGTAGACTGCATGGCTAGAGGCTGGATGTTATACACTGTGGTAATGGTAGACTGCATGGCTAGAGGCTGGATGTTATACACTGTGGTAATGGTAGACTGCATGGCTAGAGGCTGGATGTTATACACTGTGGTAATGGTAGACTGCATGGCTAGAGGCTGGATGTTATACACTGTGGTAATGGTAGACTGCATGGCTAGAGGCTGGATGTTATACACTGTGGTAATGGTAGACTGCATGGCTAGAGGCTGGATGTTATACACTGTGGTAATGGTAGACTGCATGGCTAGAGGCTGGATGTTATACACTGTGGTAATGGTAGACTGCATGGCTAGAGGCTGGATGTTATACACTGTGGTAATGGTAGACTGCATGGCTAGAGGCTGGATGTTATACACTGTGGTAATGGTAGACTGCATGGCTAGAGGCTGGATGTTATACACTGTGGTAATGGTAGACTGCATGGCTAGAGGCTGGATGTTATACACTGTGGTAATGGTAGACTGCATGGCTAGAGGCTGGATGTTATACACTGTGGTAATGGTAGACTGCATGGCTAGAGGCTGGATGTTATACACTGTGGTAATGGTAGACTGCATGGCTAGAGGCTGGATGTTATACACTGTGGTAATGGTAGACTGCATGGCTAGAGGCTGGATGTTATACACTGTGGTAATGGTAGACTGCATGGCTAGAGGCTGGATGTTATACACTGTGGTAATGGTAGACTGCATGGCTAGAGGCTGGATGTTATACACCTGTGGTAATGGTAGACTGCATGGCTAGAGGCTGGATGTTATACACTGTGGTAATGGTAGACTGCATGGCTAGAGGCTGGATGTTATACACTGTGGTAATGGTAGACTGCATGGCTAGAGGCTGGATGTTATACACTGTGGTAATGGTAGACTGCATGGCTAGAGGCTGGATGTTATACACTGTGGTAATGGTAGACTGCATGGCTAGAGGCTGGATGTTATACACTGTGGTAATGGTAGACTGCATGGCTAGAGGCTGGATGTTATACACTGTGGTAATGGTAGACTGCATGGCTAGAGGCTGGATGTTATACACTGTGGTAATGGTAGACTGCATGGCTAGAGGCTGGATGTTATACACTGTGGTAATGGTAGACTGCATGGCTAGAGGCTGGATGTTATACACTGTGGTAATGGTAGACTGCATGGCTAGAGGCTGGATGTTATACACTGTGGTAATGGTAGACTGCATGGCTAGAGGCTGGATGTTATACACTGTGGTAATGGTAGACTGCATGGCTAGAGGCTGGATGTTATACACTGTGGTAATGGTAGACTGCATGGCTAGAGGCTGGATGTTATACACTGTGGTAATGGTAGACTGCATGGCTAGAGGCTGGATGTTATACACTGTGGTAATGGTAGACTGCATGGCTAGAGGCTGGATGTTATACACTGTGGTAATGGTAGACTGCATGGCTAGAGGCTGGATGTTATACACTGTGGTAATGGTAGACTGCATGGCTAGAGGCTGGATGTTATACACCTGTGGTAATGGTAGACTGCATGGCTAGAGGCTGGATGTTATACACTGTGGTAATGGTAGACTGCATGGCTAGAGGCTGGATGTTATACACTGTGGTAATGGTAGACTGCATGGCTAGAGGCTGGATGTTATACACTGTGGTAATGGTAGACTGTATGGCTAGAGGCTGGATGTTATACACCTGTGGTAATGGCAGACTGCATGGCTAGAGGCTGGATGTTATACACTGTGGTAATGGTAGACTGCATGGCTAGAGGCTGGATGTTATACACTGTGGTAATGGTAGACTGCATGGCTAGAGGCTGGATGTTATACACTGTGGTAATGGTAGACTGCATGGCTAGAGGCTGGATGTTATACACTGTGGTAATGGTAGACTGCATGGCTAGAGGCTGGATGTTATACACCTGTGGTAATGGTAGACTGCATGGCTAGAGGCTGGATGTTATACACTGTGGTAATGGTAGACTGCATGGCTAGAGGCTGGATGTTATACACTGTGGTAATGGTAGACTGCATGGCTAGAGGCTGGATGTTATACACTGTGGTAATGGTAGACTGCATGGCTAGAGGCTGGATGTTATACACTGTGGTAATGGTAGACTGCATGGCTAGAGGCTGGATGTTATACACTGTGGTAATGGTAGACTGCATGGCTAGAGGCTGGATGTTATACACTGTGGTAATGGTAGACTGCATGGCTAGAGGCTGGATGTTATACACTGTGGTAATGGTAGACTGCATGGCTAGAGGCTGGATGTTATACACCTGTGGTAATGGTAGACTGCATGGCTAGAGGCTGGATGTTATACACTGTGGTAATGGTAGACTGCATGGCTAGAGGCTGGATGTTATACACTGTGGTAATGGTAGACTGCATGGCTAGAGGCTGGATGTTATACACTGTGGTAATGGTAGACTGCATGGCTAGAGGCTGGATGTTATACACTGTGGTAATGGTAGACTGCATGGCTAGAGGCTGGATGTTATACACTGTGGTAATGGTAGACTGCATGGCTAGAGGCTGGATGTTATACACTGTGGTAATGGTAGACTGCATGGCTAGAGGCTGGATGTTATACACTGTGGTAATGGTAGACTGCATGGCTAGAGGCTGGATGTTATACACCTGTGGTAATGGTAGACTGCATGGCTAGAGGCTGGATGTTATACACTGTGGTAATGGTAGACTGCATGGCTAGAGGCTGGATGTTATACACTGTGGTAATGGTAGACTGCATGGCTAGAGGCTGGATGTTATACACTGTGGTAATGGTAGACTGCATGGCTAGAGGCTGGATGTTATACACTGTGGTAATGGTAGACTGCATGGCTAGAGGCTGGATGTTATACACTGTGGTAATGGTAGACTGCATGGCTAGAGGCTGGATGTTATACACTGTGGTAATGGTAGACTGCATGGCTAGAGGCTGGATGTTATACACTGTGGTAATGGTAGACTGCATGGCTAGAGGCTGGATGTTATACACTGTGGTAATGGTAGACTGCATGGCTAGAGGCTGGATGTTATACACTGTGGTAATGGTAGACTGCATGGCTAGAGGCTGGATGTTATACACTGTGGTAATGGTAGACTGCATGGCTAGAGGCTGGATGTTATACACTGTGGTAATGGTAGACTGCATGGCTAGAGGCTGGATGTTATACACTGTGGTAATGGTAGACTGCATGGCTAGAGGCTGGATGTTATACACTGTGGTAATGGTAGACTGCATGGCTAGAGGCTGGATGTTATACACTGTGGTAATGGTAGACTGCATGGCTAGAGGCTGGATGTTATACACTGTGGTAATGGTAGACTGCATGGCTAGAGGCTGGATGTTATACACTGTGGTAATGGTAGACTGCATGGCTAGAGGCTGGATGTTATACACCTGTGGTAATGGTAGACTGCATGGCTAGAGGCTGGATGTTATACACTGTGGTAATGGTAGACTGCATGGCTAGAGGCTGGATGTTATACACTGTGGTAATGGTAGACTGCATGGCTAGAGGCTGGATGTTATACACTGTGGTAATGGTAGACTGCATGGCTAGAGGCTGGATGTTATACACTGTGGTAATGGTAGACTGCATGGCTAGAGGCTGGATGTTATACACTGTGGTAATGGTAGACTGCATGGCTAGAGGCTGGATGTTATACACTGTGGTAATGGTAGACTGCATGGCTAGAGGCTGGATGTTATACACTGTGGTAATGGTAGACTGCATGGCTAGAGGCTGGATGTTATACACTGTGGTAATGGTAGACTGCATGGCTAGAGGCTGGATGTTATACACTGTGGTAATGGTAGACTGCATGGCTAGAGGCTGGATGTTATACACCTGTGGTAATGGTAGACTGCATGGCTAGAGGCTGGATGTTATACACTGTGGTAATGGTAGACTGCATGGCTAGAGGCTGGATGTTATACACTGTGGTAATGGTAGACTGCATGGCTAGAGGCTGGATGTTATACACTGTGGTAATGGTAGACTGCATGGCTAGAGGCTGGATGTTATACACTGTGGTAATGGTAGACTGCATGGCTAGAGGCTGGATGTTATACACTGTGGTAATGGTAGACTGCATGGCTAGAGGCTGGATGTTATACACTGTGGTAATGGTAGACTGCATGGCTAGAGGCTGGATGTTATACACTGTGGTAATGGTAGACTGCATGGCTAGAGGCTGGATGTTATACACTGTGGTAATGGTAGACTGCATGGCTAGAGGCTGGATGTTATACACTGTGGTAATGGTAGACTGCATGGCTAGAGGCTGGATGTTATACACTGTGGTAATGGTAGACTGCATGGCTAGAGGCTGGATGTTATACACTGTGGTAATGGTAGACTGCATGGCTAGAGGCTGGATGTTATACACTGTGGTAATGGTAGACTGCATGGCTAGAGGCTGGATGTTATACACTGTGGTAATGGTAGACTGCATGGCTAGAGGCTGGATGTTATACACTGTGGTAATGGTAGACTGCATGGCTAGAGGCTGGATGTTATACACTGTGGTAATGGTAGACTGCATGGCTAGAGGCTGGATGTTATACACTGTGGTAATGGTAGACTGCATGGCTAGAGGCTGGATGTTATACACTGTGGTAATGGTAGACTGCATGGCTAGAGGCTGGATGTTATACACCTGTGGTAATGGTAGACTGCATGGCTAGAGGCTGGATGTTATACACTGTGGTAATGGTAGACTGCATGGCTAGAGGCTGGATGTTATACACTGTGGTAATGGTAGACTGCATGGCTAGAGGCTGGATGTTATACACTGTGGTAATGGTAGACTGCATGGCTAGAGGCTGGATGTTATACACTGTGGTAATGGTAGACTGCATGGCTAGAGGCTGGATGTTATACACTGTGGTAATGGTAGACTGCATGGCTAGAGGCTGGATGTTATACACCTGTGGTAATGGTAGACTGCATGGCTAGAGGCTGGATGTTATACACTGTGGTAATGGTAGACTGCATGGCTAGAGGCTGGATGTTATACACTGTGGTAATGGTAGACTGCATGGCTAGAGGCTGGATGTTATACACTGTGGTAATGGTAGACTGCATGGCTAGAGGCTGGATGTTATACACTGTGGTAATGGTAGACTGCATGGTTAGAGGCTGGATGTTATACACTGTGGTAATGGTAGACTGCATGGCTAGAGGCTGGATGTTATACACTGTGGTAATGGTAGACTGCATGGCTAGAGGCTGGATGTTATACACTGTGGTAATGGTAGACTGCATGGCTAGAGGCTGGATGTTATACACTGTGGTAATGGTAGACTGCATGGCTAGAGGCTGGATGTTATACACTGTGGTAATGGTAGACTGCATGGCTAGAGGCTGGATGTTATACACTGTGGTAATGGTAGACTGCATGGTTAGAGGCTGGATGTTATACACTGTGGTAATGGTAGACTGCATGGTTAGAGGCTGGATGTTATACACTGTGGTAATGGTAGACTGCATGGCTAGGAGGCTGGATGTTATACACTGTGGTAATGGTAGACTGCATGGCTAGAGGCTGGATGTTATACACTGTGGTAATGGCAGACTGCATGGCTAGAGGCTGGATGTTATACACTGTGGTAATGGTAGACTGCATGGCTAGAGGCTGGATGTTATACACTGTGGTAATGGTAGACTGCATGGCTAGAGGCTGGATGTTATACACTGTGGTAATGGTAGACTGCATGGCTAGAGGCTGGATGTTATACACTGTGGTAATGGTAGACTGCATGGCTAGAGGCTGGATGTTATACACTGTGGTAATGGTAGACTGCATGGCTAGAGGCTGGATGTTATACACTGTGGTAATGGTAGACTGCATGGCTAGAGGCTGGATGTTATACACTGTGGTAATGGTAGACTGCATGGCTAGAGGCTGGATGTTATACACTGTGGTAATGGTAGACTGCATGGCTAGAGGCTGGATGTTATACACTGTGGTAATGGTAGACTGCATGGCTAGAGGCTGGATGTTATACACTGTGGTAATGGTAGACTGCATGGCTAGAGGCTGGATGTTATACACTGTGGTAATGGTAGACTGCATGGCTAGAGGCTGGATGTTATACACTGTGGTAATGGTAGACTGCATGGCTAGAGGCTGGATGTTATACACTGTGGTAATGGTAGACTGCATGGCTAGAGGCTGGATGTTATACACTGTGGTAATGGTAGACTGCATGGCTAGAGGCTGGATGTTATACACTGTGGTAATGGTAGACTGCATGGCTAGAGGCTGGATGTTATACACTGTGGTAATGGTAGACTGCATGGCTAGAGGCCGGATGTTATACACCTGTGGTAATGGTAGACTGCATGGCTAGAGGCTGGATGTTATACACTGTGGTAATGGTAGACTGCATGGCTAGAGGCTGGATGTTATACACTGTGGTAATGGTAGACTGCATGGCTAGAGGCTGGATGTTATACACTGTGGTAATGGTAGACTGCATGGCTAGAGGCTGGATGTTATACACTGTGGTAATGGTAGACTGCATGGCTAGAGGCTGGATGTTATACACTGTGGTAATGGTAGACTGCATGGCTAGAGGCTGGATGTTATACACTGTGGTAATGGTAGACTGCATGGCTAGAGGCTGGATGTTATACACTGTGGTAATGGTAGACTGCATGGCTAGAGGCTGGATGTTATACACTGTGGTAATGGTAGACTGCATGGCTAGAGGCTGGATGTTATACACTGTGGTAATGGTAGACTGCATGGCTAGAGGCTGGATGTTATACACCTGTGGTAATGGTAGACTGTATGGCTAGAGGCTGGATGTTATACACTGTGGTAATGGTAGACTGCATGGCTAGAGGCTGGATGTTATACACTGTGGTAATGGTAGACTGCATGGCTAGAGGCTGGATGTTATACACTGTGGTAATGGTAGACTGCATGGCTAGAGGCTGGATGTTATACACCTGTGGTAATGGTAGACTGCATGGCTAGAGGCTGGTTGTTATACACTGTGGTAATGGTAGACTGCATGGCTAGAGGCTGGATGTTATACACTGTGGTAATGGTAGACTGCATGGCTGGATGTTATACACTGTGGTAATGGTAGACTGTATGGCTAGAGGCTGGATGTTATACACTGTGGTAATGGTAGACTACATGGCTAGAGGCCGGATGTTATACACTGTGGTAATGGTAGACTGCATGGCTAGAGGCTGGATGTTATACACTGTGGTAATGGTAGACTGCATGGCTAGAGGCTGGATGTTATACACTGTGGTAATGGCAGACTGCATGGCTAGAGACTGGATGTTATACACTGTGGTAATGGCAGACTGCATGGCTAGAGGCTGGATGTTATACACTGTGGTAATGGTAGACTGCATGGCTAGAGGCTGGATGTTATACACTGTGGTAATGGTAGACTGCATGGCTAGAGGCTGGATGTTATCCACTGTGGTAATATTAGACTGCATGGCTAGAGGCTGGATGTTATACACCTGTGGTAATGGTAGACTGCATGGCTAGAGACTGGATGTTATACACTGTGGTAATGGCAGACTGCATGGCTAGAGGCTGGATGTTATACACTGTGGTAATGGTAGACTGCATGGCTAGAGACTGGATGTTATACACTGTGGTAATGGCAGACTGCATGGCTAGAGGCTGGATGTTATCCACTGTGGTAATATTAGACTGCATGGCTAGAGGCTGGATGTTATACACTGTGGTAATGGTGGACTGCATGGCTAGAGGCTGGATGTTATACACTGCGATAATGGTAGACTGCATGGCTAGAGGCTGGATGTTATACACTGTGGTAATATTAGACTGCATGTCTAGAGGCTGGATGTTATACACTGTGGTAATGGAAGACTGCATGGCTAGAGGCTGGATGTTATACACTGTGGTAATGGAAGACTGCATGGCTAGAGGCTGGATGATATACACTGTGGTAATGGTAGACTGCATGGCTAGAGGCTGGATGTTATACACTGTGGTAATGGTAGACTGCATGGCTAGAGGCTGGATGTTATACACTGTGGTCATGGTAGACTGCATGGCTAGAGGCTGGATGTTATACACCTGTGGTAATGGTAGACTGCATGGCTAGAGGCTGGTTGTTATACACTGTGGTAATGGTAGACTGCATGGCTAGAGGCTGGATGTTATACACTGTGGTAATGGTAGACTGCATGGCTGGATGTTATACACTGTGGTAATGGTAGACTGTATGGCTAGAGGCTGGATGTTATACACTGTGGTAATGGTAGACTACATGGCTAGAGGCCGGATGTTATACACTGTGGTAATGGTAGACTGCATGGCTAGAGGCTGGATGTTATACACTGTGGTAATGGTAGACTGCATGGCTAGAGGCTGGATGTTATACACTGTGGTAATGGCAGACTGCATGGCTAGAGGCTGGATGTTATACACTGTGGTAATGGTGGACTGCATGGCTAGAGGCTGGATGTTATACACCTGTGGTAATGGTAGACTGCATGGCTAGAGACTGGATGTTATACACTATGGTAATGGTAGACTGCATGGCTAGAGGCTGGATGTTATACACTGTGGTAATGGTAGACTGCATGGCTAGGGGCTTGATGTTATACACTGTGGTAATGGTAGACTGCATGGCTAGAGGCTAGATGTTATACACTGTGGTAATGGTAGACTGCATGGCTAGAGGCTGGATGTTATACACTGTGGTAAGGGTAGACTGCATGGCTAGAGGCTGGATGTTATACACTGTGGTAATGGTAGACTGCATGGCTAGAGGCTGGATGTTATACACTGTGGTAATGGTAGACTGCATGGCTAGAAGCTGGATGTTATACACCAGTGGTATTGGCAGACTGCATGGCTAGAGGCTGGATGTTATCCACTGTGGTAATGGTAGACTGCATGGCTAGAGGCTGGATGTTATACACTGTGGTAATGGTAGACTGCATGGCTAGAGGCTGGATGTTATACACTGTGGTAATGGCAGAGTGCATGGCTAGAGGCCGGATGTTATACACCTGTGGTAATGGCAGACTGCATGGCTAGAGGCTGGATGTTATACACTGTGGTAATGGTAGACTGCATGGCTAGAGGCTGGATGTTATACACTGTGGTAATGGTAGACTGCATGGCTAGAGGCTGGATGTTATACACTGTGGTAATGGCAGACTGCATGGCTAGACGCCGGATGTTATACACTGTGGTAATGGTAGACTGCATGACTAGAGGCTGGATGTTATACACCTGTGGTAATGGTAGACTGCATGGCTAGAGGCTGGATGTTATACACTGTGGTAATGGTAGACTGCATGGCTAGAGGCTGGATGTTATACACTGTGGTAATGGTAGACTGCATGGCTAGAGGCCGGATGTTATACACTGTGGTAATGGTAGACTGCATGGTTAGAGGCTGGATGTTATACACTGTGGTAATGATAGACTGCATGGTTAGAGGCTGGATGTTATACACTGTGGTAATGGTAGACTGCATGGTTAGAGGCTGGATGTTATACACTGTGGTAATGGTACACTACATGGCTAGAGGCTGGATGTTATACACTGTGGTAATAGTAGACTGCATAGCTAGAGACTGGATGTTATACACTGTGGTAATGGTAGACTGTATGGCTAGAGGCTGGATGTTATATACCTGTGGTAATGGCAGACTGCATGGCTAGAGGCTGGATGTTATACACTGTGGTAATGGTAAACTGTATGGCTAGAGGCTGGATGTTATACACTGTGGTAATGGTAGACTGCATGGCTAGAGGCCGGATGTTATACACTGTGGTAATGGTAGACTGCATGGCTAGAGGCTGGATGTTATACACTGTGGTAATGGTAGACTGCATGGCTAGAGGCTGGATGTTATACACTGTGGTAATGGTAGACTGCATGGCTAGAGACTGGATGTTATACACCTGTGGTAATGGTAGACTGCATGGCTAGAGGCTGGATGTTATACACTGTGGTAATGGTAGACTGCATAGCTAGAGGCTGGATGTTATACACTGTGGTAATGGTAGACTGCATGGCTAGAGGCTGGATGTTATACACTGTGGTAATGGTAGACTGTAAGGCTAGAGGCTGGAAGTTATACACTGTGGTAATGGTAGACTGCATGGCTAGAGGCTGGATGTTATACACTGTGGTAATGGTAGACTGCATGGCTAGAGGCTGGATGTTATCCACTGTGGTAATGGTAGACTGTATGGCTAGAGGCTGGATGTTATACACTGTGGTAATGGTAGACTGCATGGCTAGAGGCTGGATGTTATACACTGTGGTAATGGTAGACTGCATGGCTAGAGGCTGGATGTTATACACTGTGGAAATAGCAGACTGCATGGCTAGAGGCTGGATGTTATACACTGTGGTAATGGTAGACTGCATGGCTAGAGGCTGGATGTTATACACTGTGGTAATGGTAGACTGCATGGCTAGAGGTTGGATGTTATACACTGTGGTAATGGTAGACTGCATGGCTAGAGGCTGGATGTTATACACTGTGGGAATAGTAGACTGCATGGCTACCGGCTGGATGTTATACACTGTGGGAATAGTAGACTGCATGGCTAGAGGCTGGATGTTATACACTGTGGTAATGGCAGACTGTATTCCTAGAGGCTGGATGTTATACACTGTGGTAATGGTAGACTGTATGGTTAGAGGCTGGATGTTATACACTGTGGTAATGGCAGACTGCACGGCTAGAGGTTGGATGTTATACACTGTGGTAATGGTAGACTGCATGGCTAGAGGCTGGATGTTATACACTGTGGTAATGGCAGACTGCATGGTTAGAGGCTGGATGTTATACACTGTGGTAATGGTAGACTGCATGGCTAGAGGCTGGATGTTATACACCTGTGGTAATGGTAGACTGCATGGCTAGAGGCTGGATGTTATACACTGTGGTAATGGTAGACTGCATGGTTAGAGGCTGGATGTTATACACTGTGGTAATGGTAGACTGCATGGCTAGAGGCTGGATGTTATACACTGTGGTAATGGTAGACTGCATGGCTAGAGGCTGGATGTTATACACTGTGATAATGGTAGACTGCATGGCTAGAGGCTGGATGTTATATACTGTGGTAATGGTAGACTGCATGGCTAGAGGCTGGATGTTATACACTGTGGTAATGGTAGACTGCATGGCTAGAGGCTGGATGTTATACACTGTGGTAATGGTAGACTGCATGGTTAGAGGCTGGATGTTATACACTGTGGTAATGGCAGACTGCATGACTAGAGGCTGGATGTTATACACTGTGGTAATGGTAGACTACACGGCTAGAGGCTGGATGTTATACACCTGTGTTAATGGTAGACTGCATGGCTAGAGGCTGGATGTTATACACTGTGGTAATGGTAGACTGCATGGCTAGAGGCTGGATGTTATACACTGTGGTAATGGTAGACTGCATGGCTAGAGGCTGGATGTTATACACTGTGGTAATGGTAGACTGCATGGCTAGAGGCTGGATGTTATACACTGTGGTAATGGCAGACTGCATGGTTAGAGGCTGGATGTTATACACTGTGGTAATGGTAGACTGCATGGTTAGAGGCTGGATGTTATACACTGTGGTAATGGTAGACTGCATGGCTAGAGGCTGGATGTTATACACTGTGGTAATGGTAGACTGCATGGCTAGAGGCTGGATGTTATACACTGTGGTAATGGTAGACTGCATGGCTAGAGGCTGGATGTTATACACTGTGGTAATGGTAGACTGTATGGCTAGAGGCTGGATGTTATACACTGTGGTAATGGTAGACTGCATGGTTAGAGGCTGGATGTTATACACTGTGGTAATGGTAGACTGCATGGCTAGAGGCTGGATGTTATACACTGTGGTAATGGCAGACAGCATGGCTAGAGGCTGGATGTTATACACAGTGGTAAGGGTAGACTGCATGGCTAGAGGCTGGATGTTATACACTGTGGTAATGGTAGACTGCATGGCTAGAGGCTGGATGTTATACACTGTGGTAATGGTAGACTGCATGGCTAGAGGCTGGATGTTATACACTGTAGTAATGGTAGACTGCATGGCTAGAGGCTGGATGTTATACACTGTGGTAATGGTAGACTGCATGGTTAGAGGCTGGATGTTATACACTGTGGTAATGGTAGACTGCATGGCTAGAGGCTGGATGTTATACACTGTGGTAATGGTAGACTGCATGGCTAGAGGCTGGATGTTATACACTGTGGTAATGGTAGACTGCATGGCTAGAGGCTGGATGTTATACACCTGTGGTAATGGTAGACTGCATGGTTAGAGGCTGGATGTTATACACTGTGGTAATGGTAGACTGCATGGCTAGAGGCTGGATGTTATACACAGTGGTAAGGGTAGACTGCATGGCTAGAGGCTGGATGTTATACACTGTGGTAATGGTAGACTGCATGGCTAGAGGCTGGATGTTATACACTGTAGTAATGGTAGACTGCATGTCTAGAGGCTGGATGTTATACACTGTGGTAATGGTAGACTGCATGGCTAGAGGCTGGATGTTATACACCTGTGGTAATGGTAGACTGCATGGCCAGAGGCTGGATGTTATACACTGTGGTAATGGTAGACTGCATGGCTAGAGGCTGGATGTTATACACTGTGGTAATGGTAGACTGCATGGTTAGAGGCTGGATGTTATACACTGTGGTAATGGTAGACTGCATGGCTAGAGGCTGGATGTTATACACTGTGGTAATGGTAGACTGCATGGTTAGAGGCTGGATGTTATACACCTGTGGTAATGGTAGACTGCATGGTTAGAGGCTGGATGTTATACACTGTGGTAATGGTAGACTGTATGGCTAGAGGCTGGATGTTATACACTGTGGTAATGGTAGACTGCATGGCTAGAGGCTGGATGTTATACACTGTGGTAATGGTAGACTGCATGGCTAGAGGCTGGATGTTATACACTGTGGTAATGGTAGACTGCATGGCTAGAGGCTGGATGTTATACACTGTGGTAATGGTAGACTGCATGGCTAGAGGCTGGATGTTATACACTGTGGTAATGGCAGACTGCATGGTTAGAGGCTGGATGGTATACACTGTGGTAATGGTAGACTGCATGGTTAGAGGCTGGATGTTATACACTGTGGTAATGGTAGACTGCATGGCTAGAGGCTGGATGTTATACACTGTGGTAATGGTAGACTGCATGGCTAGAGGCTGGATGTTATACACTGTGGTAATGGCAGACTGCATGGCTAGAGGCTGGATGTTATACACTGTGGTAATGGTAGACTGCATGGCTAGAGGCTAGATGTTATACACTGTGGTAATGGTAGACTGCATGGCTAGAGGCTGGATGTTATACACTGTGGTAATGGCAGACTGCATGGCTAGAGGCTGGATGTTATACACTGTGGTAATGGTAGACTGCATGGCTAGAGGCTGGATGTTATACACTGTGGTAATGGCAGACTGCATGGCTAGAGGCTGGATGTTATACACTGTGGTAATGGTAGACTGCATGGCTAGAGGCTGGATGTTATACACTGTGGTAATGGTAGACTGCATGGCTAGAGGCTGGATGTTATACACTGTGGTAATGGTAGACTGCATGGCTAGAGGCTGGATGTTATACACTGTGGTAATGGTAGACTGCATGGCTAGAGGCTGGATGTTATACACTGTGGTAATGGCAGACTGCATGGCTAGAGGCTGGATGTTATACACTGTGGTAATGGTAGACTGCATGGCTAGAGGCTGGATGTTATACACTGTGGTAATGGTAGACTGCATGGCTAGAGGCTGGATGTTATACACTGTGGTAATAGTAGACTGCATGGCTAGAGGCTGGATGTTATACACTGTGGTAATGGTAGACTGCATGGCTAGAGGCTGGATGTTATACACTGTGGTAATGGTAGACTGTATGGCTAGAGGCTGGATGTTATACACTGTGGTAATGGTAGACTGCATGGCTAGAGGCTGGATGTTATACACTGTGGTAATGGTAGACTGCATGGCTAGAGGCTGGATGTTATACACTGTGGTAATGGTAGACTGCATGGCTAGAGGCTGGATGTTATACACTGTGGTAATGGTAGACTGCATGGCTAGAGGCTGGATGTTATACACTGTGGTAATGGTAGACTGCATGGCTAGAGGCTGGATGTTATACACTGTGGTAATGGTAGACTGCATGGCTAGAGTGCTGGATGTTATACACCTGTGGTAATGGTAGACTGCATGGCTAGAGGCTGGATGTTATACACTGTGGTAATGGTAGACTGCATGGCTAGAGGCTGGATGTTATACACTGTGGTAATGGTAGACTGCATGGCTAGAGGCTGGATGTTATACACTGTGGTAATGGTAGACTGCATGGCTAGAGGCTGGATGTTATACACTGTGGTAATGGTAGACTGCATGGCTAGAGGCTGGATGTTATACACTGTGGTAATGGTAGACTGCATGGCTAGAGGCTGGATGTTATACACTGTGGTAATGGTAGACTGCATGGCTAGAGGCTGGATGTTATACACTGTGGTAATGGTAGACTGCATGGCTAGAGGCTGGATGTTATACACTGTGGTAATGGTAGACTGCATGGCTAGAGGCTGGATGTTATACACTGTGGTAATGGTAGACTGCATGGCTAGAGGCTGGATGTTATACACTGTGGTAATGGTAGACTGCAAGGCTAGAGGCTGGATGTTATACACTGTGGTAATGGTAGACTGCATGGCTAGAGGCTGGATGTTATACACTGTGGTAATGGTAGACTGCATGGCTAGAGGCTGGATGTTATACACTGTGGTAATGGTAGACTGCATGGCTAGAGGCTGGATGTTATACACTGTGGTAATGGTAGACTGTATGGCTAGAGGCTGGATGTTATACACTGTGGTAATGGTAGACTGCATGGCTAGAGGCTGGATGTTATACACTGTGGTAATGGCAGACTGCATGGCTAGAGGCTGGATGTTATACACTGTGGTAATGGTAGACTGCATGGCTAGAGGCTGGATGTTATACACCTGTGGTAATGGTAGACTGCATGGCTAGAGGCTGGATGTTATACACTGTGGTAATGGTAGACTGCATGGCTAGAGGCTGGATGTTATACACTGTGGTAATGGTAGACTGCATGGCTAGAGGCTGGATGTTATACACCTGTGGTAATGGTAGACTGCATGGCTAGAGGCTGGATGTTATACACTGTGGTAATGGTAGACTGCATGGCTAGAGGCTGGATGTTATACACTGTGGTAATGGTAGACTGCATGGCTAGAGGCTGGATGTTATACACTGTGGTAATGGTAGACTGCATGGCTAGAGGCTGGATGTTATACACCTGTGGTAATGGTAGACTGCATGGCTAGAGGCTGGATGTTATACACTGTGGTAATGGTAGACTGCATGGCTAGAGGCTGGATGTTATACACTGTGGTAATGGTAGACTGCATGGCTAGAGGCTGGATGTTATACACTGTGGTAATGGTAGACTGCATGGCTAGAGGCTGGATGTTATACACTGTGGTAATGGTAGACTGCATGGCTAGAGGCTGGATGTTATACACTGTGGTAATGGTAGACTGCATGGCTAGAGGCTGGATGTTATACACCTGTGGTAATGGTAGACTGCATGGCTAGAGGCTGGATGTTATACACCTGTGGTAATGGTAGACTGCATGGCTAGAGGCTGGATGTTATACACTGTGGTAATGGTAGACTGCATGGCTAGAGGCTGGATGTTATACACTGTGGTAATGGTAGACTGCATGGCTAGAGGCTGGATGTTATACACCTGTGGTAATGGTAGACTGCATGGCTAGAGGCTGGATGTTATACACTGTGGTAATGGTAGACTGCATGGCTAGAGGCTGGATGTTATACACCTGTGGTAATGGTAGACTGCATGGCTAGAGGCTGGATGTTATACACTGTGGTAATGGTAGACTGCATGGCTAGAGGCTGGATGTTATACACTGTGGTAATGGTAGACTGCATGGCTAGAGGCTGGATGTTATACACTGTGGTAATGGTAGACTGCATGGCTAGAGGCTGGATGTTATACACCTGTGGTAATGGTAGACTGCATGGCTAGAGGCTGGATGTTATACACTGTGGTAATGGTAGACTGCATGGCTAGAGGCTGGATGTTATACACTGTGGTAATGGTAGACTGCATGGCTAGAGGCTGGATGTTATACACTGTGGTAATGGTAGACTGCATGGCTAGAGGCTGGATGTTATACACTGTGGTAATGGTAGACTGCATGGCTAGAGGCTGGATGTTATACACTGTGGTAATGGTAGACTGCATGGCTAGAGGCTGGATGTTATACACTGTGGTAATGGTAGACTGCATGGCTAGAGGCTGGATGTTATACACTGTGGTAATGGTAGACTGCATGGCTAGAGGCTGAATGTTATACACCTGTGGTAATGGTAGACTGCATGGCTAGAGGCTGGATGTTATACACTGTGGTAATGGTAGACTGTATGGCTAGAGGCTGGATGTTATACACTGTGGTTATATAGAGGCGCAGCCCTGTACATAACTGAGCCGGTGTTCCATTATATTTCCCTACCTTCGTCGCTTCCTGTTGTGACGCAGCCACACCGGACATGACGTTCCGGGTATTGGAAGGAGGTGTGTGTGGCCGCGCAGGCGCACACGACAGGGTAGAGAATTTTCACACCAGAGTTGTTGAGAACAGGCTACCTAATGCGCATACGCCTTACCTCTCAGCTGGAAACCAGCCGACACTGCGCATCCGCCGAGTGTAGGGAAAAATTACGGACCAGTGCGTCGCATGCGCAGTGTCGGCTGCTGTTCAGCTGAGAGGTAAGGCGCAGCGAGACACAACTCCTTCCAAACCCGGAACGTCATGTCTGGTGCGGCTGCGTCACAACAGGAAGTGACGAGGGCAGGGAAATATAACGGAACACCGGACCGCTTCTAAATGTACGGCAGGTTCCGTGCTGGCGTAGATTCTGACCATTTTCTACACCTAAAACGGACGTGGAAAAGGATAAATGAGAATGGCTGTGCGGCCCTCCCCCGCCCAGGCCAAAGCCAATTTTTGTAGACGTGGTGAGAATGGGGAAAAGTCGCAGATTGCAGTACGAAAAAATCTTTGCGCCGCAATCATCACCAGAAATAGACCTAATTTAGACGCATTTCTGTAAGTAAATGACCCCCATGATGTGTATATAATGTACAGGGATATAGGGGTCCATTACAATCAGAATTATACCTATATTAAGTGTATTTCTGCCGCAGACCGTGGCGCAAAGGTCCTTTGCACCGCAATCTGCGACTTTTCCTTAATCACGCCATGTCTGTAAGAGTGGGCGTGGTGAGGACAGAAAAGGGGAGGGGCCGGCAGACCCGTACATACACATTACATCCCTGTACATTATATATACATTACATCCCTGTACATTATATATACACATTACATCCCTGTACATTATATATACATTACATCCCTGTACATTATATATACACATTATATCCCTGTACATTATATACACATTACATCCCTGTACATTATATACACATTACATCCCTGTACATTATATACACATTACATCCCTGTACATTATATACACATTACATCCCTGTACATTATATATACATTACATCCCTGTACATTATATACACATTACATCCCTGTACATTATATACACATTACATCCCTGTACATTATATACACATTACATCCCTGTACATTATATACACATTACATCCCTGTACATTATATACACATTACATCCCTGTACATTATATACACATTACATCCCTGTACATTATATACACATTACATCCCTGTACATTATATACACATTACATCCCTGTACATTATATACACATTACATCCCTGTACATTATATACACATTACATCCCTGTACATTATATACACATTACATCCCTGTACATTATATACACATTACATCCCTGTACATTATATACACATTACATCCCTGTACATTATATACACATTACATCCCTGTACATTATATACACATTACATCCCTGTACATTATATACACATTACATCCCTGTACATTATATACACATTACATCCCTGTACATTATATACACATTACATCCCTGTACATTATATACACATTACATCCCTGTACATTATATACACATTACATCCCTGTACATTATATACACATTACATCCCTGTACATTATATACACATTACATCCCTGTACATTATATATACACATTACATCCCTGTACATTATATACACATTACATCCCTGTACATTATATACACATTACATCCCTGTACATTATATACACATTACATCCCTGTACATTATATACACATTACATCCCTGTACATTATATACACATTACATCCCTGTACATTATATATCACATTACATCCCTGTACATTATATACACATTACATCCCTGTACATTATATACACATTACATCCCTGTACATTATATACACATTACATCCCTGTACATTATATACACATTACATCCCTGTACATTATATACACATTACATCCCTGTACATTATATACACATTACATCCCTGTACATTATATATACACATTACATCCCTGTACATTATATACACATTACATCCCTGTACATTATATATACACATTACATCCCTGTACATTATATACACATTACATCCCTGTACATTATATACACATTACATCCTGTACATTATATACATTACATCCCTGTACATTATATACACATTACATCCCTGTACATTATATATACACATTACATCCCTGTACATTATATACACATTACATCCCTGTACATTATATATACACATTACATCCCTGTACATTATATACACATTACATCCCTGTACATTATATACACATTACATCCCTGTACATTATATACACATTACATCCCTGTACATTATATACACATTACATCCCTGTACATTATATACACATTACATCCCTGTACATTATATACACATTACATCCCTGTACATTATATACACATTACATCCCTGTACATTATATACACATTACATCCCTGTACATTATATACACATTACATCCCTGTACATTATATACACATTACATCCCTGTACATTATATACACATTACATCCCTGTACATTATATACACATTACATCCCTGTACATTATATACACATTACATCCCTGTACATTATATACACATTACATCCCTGTACATTATATACACATTACATCCCTGTACATTATATACACATTACATCCCTGTACATTATATACACATTACATCCCTGTACATTATATACACATTACATCCCTGTACATTATATACACATTACATCCCTGTACATTATATACACATTACATCCCTGTACATTATATACACATTACATCCCTGTACATTATATACACATTACATCCCTGTACATTATATACACATTACATCCCTGTACATTATATACACATTACATCCCTGTACATTATATACACATTACATCCCTGTACATTATATACACATTACATCCCTGTACATTATATATACACATTACATCCCTGTACATTATATACACATTACATCCCTGTACATTATATACACATTACATCCCTGTACATTATATATACATTACATCCCTGTACATTATATACACATTACATCCCTGTACATTATATACACATTACATCCCTGTACATTATATACACATTACATCCCTGTACATTATATACACATTACATCCCTGTACATTATATACACATTACATCCCTGTACATTATATACACATTACATCCCTGTACATTATATACACATTACATCCCTGTACATTATATACACATTACATCCCTGTACATTATATACACATTACATCCCTGTACATTATATATACATTACATCCCTGTACATTATATACACATTACATCCCTGTACATTATATATACACATTACATCCCTGTACATTATATACACATTACATCCCTGTACATTATATACACATTACATCCCTGTACATTATATACACATTACATCCCTGTACATTATATACACATTACATCCCTGTACATTATATACACATTACATCCCTGTACATTATATATACATTACATCCCCGTACATTATATACACATTACATCCCTGTACATTATATACACATTACATCCCTGTACATTATATATACATTACATCCCTGTACATTATATACACATTACATCCCTGTACATTATATACACATTACATCCCTGTACATTATATACACATTACATCCCTGTACATTATATACACATTACATCCTGTACATTATATACACATTACATCCCTGTACATTATATACACATTACATCCCTGTACATATATACACACATTACATATCGCAATATGTACATTATATATACACATTACATCCCTGTACATTATATACACATTACATCCCTGTATATTATATACATTACATCCCTGTACATTATATACACATTACATCCCTGTACATTATATACACATTACATCCCTGTACATTATATACACATTACATCCCTGTACATTATATATACATTACATCCCTGTACATTATATACACATTACATCCCTGTACATTATATATACATGTACATCCCTGTACATTATATACATGTTACATGCATGTACATATGATATACACATTATATACCCTACAGGGATGTAATATGTATATAATGTACAGAGGATGTAATGTGTATATATATGTACAGGGATGTAATGTGTATATAACGTACAGGGATGTAATGTGTATATAATGTACAGGGATGTAATGTGTATATAATGTACAGGGATGTAATGTGTATATAATGTACAGGATGTAATGTGTATATAATGTACAGGGATGTAATGTATATATAATGTACAGGGACTGTAATGTGTATATATAATGTACAGGGATGTAATGTGCTATATAATGTACAGGGATGTAATGTGTATATAATGTACAGGGATGTAATGTGTATATTAATGTACAGGGACGTAATGTGCATATATAATGTACAGGGATGTAATGTGTATATAATGCACAGGACGTAATGTGCATATAATGTACAGGGATGTAATGTGTATATTAATGTACAGGGATGTAATGTGTATATAATGTAACAGGGACGTAATGTGTATATAATGTACAGGGATGTAATGTGCTATATAATGCACAGGGATGTAATGTGTATATAATGTACAGGGATGTAATGTGTATATAATGTACAGGGACGTAATGTGTATATAATGTACAGGGACGTAATGTGTATATAATGTACAGGGATGTAATGTGTATATAATGTACAGGGATGTAATGTGTATATAATGTACAGGGATGTAATGTGTATATAATGTACAGGGATGTAATGTGTATATAATGTACAGGGATGTAATGTGTATATAATGTACAGGGATGTAATGTATATATAATGTACAGGGATGTAATGTGTATATAATGTACAGGGCTGTAATGTGTATATAATGTACAGGGATGTAATGTGTATAATGTACAGGGATGTAATGTGTATATATAATGTACAGGGATGTAATGTATATAATGTACAGGGATGTAATGTGTATATAATGTACAGGGATGTAATGTGTATAATGTACAGGGATGTAATGTGTATATAATGTACAGGGATGTAATGTGTATATAATGTACAGGGATGTAATGTGTATATAATGTACAGGGATGTAATGTGTATAATGTACAGGGATGTAATGTGTATATAATGTACAGGGATGTAATGTATATAATGTACAGGGATGTAATGTGTATATAATGTACAGGGATGTAATGTGTATATAATGTACAGGGATGTAATGTGTATATAATGTACAGGGATGTAATGTGTATATAATGTACAGGATGTAATGTGTATATAATGTACAGGGATGTAATGTGTATATAATGTACAGGGATGTAATGTATATATAATGTACAGGGATGTAATGTGTATA
>CM065594.1:587994-636652 GCA_033119425.1 Bufotes viridis
TCCAGGGTAATACAGCGCCCCATACCTCTTACATCCAGGGTAATACAGCGCCTCATACCTCTTACATCCAGGGTAATACAGCGCCTCATACCTCTTACATCCAGGAGTAATACAGCGCCTCATACCTCTTACATCCAGGAGTAATACAGCGCCCCATACCTCTTACATCCAGGGTAATACAGGCGCCTCATACCTCTTACATCCAGGGTAATACAGCGCCCCATACCTCTTACATCCAGGGTAATACAGCGCCTCATACCTCTTACATCCAGGGTCAATACAGCGCCCCATACCTCTTACATCCAGGAGTAATACAGCGCCCCATACCTCTTACATCCAGGGTAATACAGCGCCCCATACCTCTTACATCCAGGGTAATACAGCGCCTCATACCTCTTACATCCAGGGTAATACAGCGCCCCATACCTCTTACATCCAGGGTAATACAGCGCCCCATACCTCTTACATCCAGGGTAATACAGCGCCTCATACCTCTTACATCCAGGGTAATACAGCGCCTCATACCTCTTACATCCAGGGTAATACAGCGCCCCATACCTCTTACATCCAGGGTAATACAGCGCCCCATACCTCTTACATCCAGGGTAATACAGCGCCTCATACCTCTTACATCCAGGGTAATACAGCGCCTCATACCTCTTACATCCAGGGTAATACAGCGCCTCATACCTCTTACATCCAGGGTAATACAGCGCCTCATACCTCTTACATCCAGGGTAATACAGCGCCCCATACCTCTTACATCCAGGGTAATACAGCGCCCCATACCTCTTACATCCAGGGTAATACAGCGCCTCCATACCTCTTACATCCAGGGTAATACAGCGCCCCATACCTCTTACATCCAGGGTAATACAGCGCCTCATACCTCTTACATCCAGGGTAATACAGCGCCTCATACCTCTTACATCCAGGAGTAATACAGCGCCTCATACCTCTTACATCCAGGGTAATACAGCGCCCCATACCTCTTACATCCAGGGTAATACAGCGCCTCATACCTCTTACATCCAGGAGTAATACAGCGCCTCATACCTCTTACATCCAGGGTAATACAGCGCCTCATACCTCTTACATCCAGGGTAATACAGCGCCTCATACCTCTTACATCCAGGGTAATACAGCGCCCCATACCTCTTACATCCAGGGTAATACAGCGCCCCATACCTCTTACATTCAGGGTAATACAGCGCCTCATACCTCTTACATCCAGGGTAATACAGCGCCCCATACCTCTTACATCCAGGGTCATACAGCGCCCCATACCTCTTACATCCAGGGTAATACAGCGCCTCATACCTCTTACATCCAGGGTAATACAGCGCCCCATACCTCTTACATCCAGGGTAATACAGCGCCCCATACCTCTTACATCCAGGGTAATACAGCGCCTCATACCTCTTACATCCAGGGTAATACAGCGCCTCATACCTCTTACATCCAGGGTAATACAGCGCCTCATACCTCTTACATCCAGGGTAATACAGCGCCCCATACCTCTTACATCCAGGAGTAATACAGCGCCTCATACCTCTTACATCCAGGGTAATACAGCGCCCCATACCTCTTACATCCAGGGTAATACAGCGCCCCATACCTCTTACATCCAGGGTAATACAGCGCCTCATACCTCTTACATCCAGGGTAATACAGCGCCTCATACCTCTTACATCCAGAGTAATACAGCGCCCCATACCTCTTACATCCAGGGTAATACAGCACCTCATACCTCTTACATCCAGGGTGATACAGCGCCCCATACCTCTTACATCCAGGGTAATACAGCGCCTCATACCTCTTACATCCAGGGTCATACAGCGCCCCATACCTCTTACATCCAGGGTAATACAGCGCCCCATACCTCTTACATCCAGGGTAATACAGCGCCCCATACCTCTTACATCCAGGGTAATACAGCGCCCCATACCTCTTACATCCAGGGTAATACAGCGCCCCATACCTCTTACATCCAGGGTAATACAGCGCCCCATACCTCTTACATCCAGGGTAATACAGCGCCCCATACCTCTTACATCAGGGTAATACAGCGCCCCATACCTCTTACATCCAGGAGTAATACAGCGCCTCATACCTCTTACATCAGGGTAATACAGCGCCCCATACCTCTTACATCCAGGGTAATACAGCGCCCCATACCTCTTACATCCAGGGTAATACAGCGCCCCATACCTCTTACATCCAGGGTAATACAGCGCCCCATACCTCTTACATCCAGGGTAATACAGCGCCCCATACCTCTTACATCCAGGGTAATACAGCGCCCCATACCTCTTACATCCAGGGTAATACAGCGCCCCATACCTCTTACATCCAGGGTAATACAGCGCCCCATACCTCTTACATCCAGGGTAATACAGCGCCTCATACCTCTTACATCCAGGGTAATACAGCGCCCCATACCTCTTACATCCAGGGTAATACAGCGCCTCATACCTCTTACATCCAGGGTAATACAGCGCCTCATACCTCTTACATCCAGGGTCATACAGCGCCTCATACCTCTTACATCCAGGAGTAATACAGCGCCCCATACCTCTTACATCCAGGGTAATACAGCGCCTCATACCTCTTACATCCAGAGTAATACAGCGCCTCATACCTCTTACATCCAGGGTAATACAGCGCCTCATACCTCTTACATCCAGGGTAATACAGCGCCCCATACCTCTTACATCCAGGGTAATACAGCGCCCCATACCTCTTACATCCAGGGTAATACAGCGCCCCATACCTCTTACATCCAGGGTCATACAGCGCCCCATACCTCTTACATCCAGGGTAATACAGCGCCTCATACCTCTTACATCCAGGGTAATACAGCGCCCCATACCTCTTACATCCAGGAGTAATACAGCGCCCCATACCTCTTACATCCAGGGTAATACAGCGCCACATACCTCTTACATCCAGGGTAATACAGCGCCTCATGCCTCTTACATCCAGGGTAATACAGCGCCTCATACCTCTTACATCCAGGGTAATACAGCGCCCCATACCTCTTACATCCAGGAGTAATACAGCGCCTCATACCTCTTACATCCAGGAGTAATACAGCGCCCCATACCTCTTACATCCAGGGTAATACAGCGCCCCATACCTCTTACATCCAGGGTAATACAGCGCCCCATACCTCTTACATCCAGGGTAATACAGCGCCCCATACCTCTTACATCCAGGGTAATACAGCGCCTCATACCTCTTACATCCAGGGTAATACAGCGCCTCATACCTCTTACATCCAGTGGTAATACAGCGCCCCATACCTCTTACATCCAGGGTAATACAGCGCCCCATACCTCTTACATCCAGGGTAATACAGCGCCCCATACCTCTTACATCCAGGGTAATACAGCGCCCCATACCTCTTACATCCAGGGTCATACAGCGCCCCCATACCTCTTACAACCAGGGTAATACAGCGCCCCTTACCTCTTACAACCAGGGTAATACAGCGCCCCATACCTCTTACATCCAGGGTAATACAGCGCCCCATACCTCTTACATCCAGGGTAATACAGCGCCTCATACCTCTTACATCCAGGAGTAATACAGCGCCTCATACCTCTTACATCCAGGGTAATACAGCGCCCCATACCTCTTACATCCAGGGTAATACAGCGCCCCATACATCTTACATACAGGGTAATACAGCGCCCCATACCTCTTACATCCAGGGTAATACAGCGCCCCATACCTCTTACATCCAGGGTAATACAGCGCCCCATACCTCTTACATCCAGGGTAATACAGCGCCCCATACCTCTTACATCCAGGGTCATACAGCGCCCCATACCTCTTACATCCAGGGTAATACAGCGCCTACATACCTCTTACATCCAGGGTAATACAGCGCCTCATACCTCTTACATCCAGGGTAATACAGCGCCTCATACCTCTTACATTCAGGGTAATACAGCGCCCCATACCTCTTACATCCAGGGTAATACAGCGCCCCATACCTCTTACATCCAGGGTAATACAGCGCCCCATACCTCTTACATCCAGGGTAATACAGCGCCCCATACCTCTTACATCCAGGGTAATACAGCGCCCCATACCTCTTACATCCAGGGTAATACAGCGCCCCATACCTCTTACATCCAGGGTAATACAGCGCCCCATACCTCTTACATCCAGGGTAATACAGCGCCCCATACCTCTTACATCCAGGGTAATACAGCGCCCCATACCTCTTACATCCAGGGTAATACAGCGCCCCATACCTCTTACATCCAGGGTAATACAGCGCCTCATACCTCTTACATCCAGGGTAATACAGCGCCTCATACCTCTTACATCCAGGGTCATACAGCGCCCCATACCTCTTACATCCAGGGTAATACAGCGCCTCATACCTCTTACATCCAGGGTAATACAGCGCCCCATACCTCTTACATCCAGGGTAATACAGCGCCTCATACCTCTTACATCCAGGGTAATACAGCGCCCGTACCTCTTACATCCAGAGTCAATACAGCGCCTCCTACCTCTTACATCCAGGGTAATACAGCGCCTCATACCTCTTACATCCAGGGTAATACAGCGCCCCATACCTCTTACATCCAGGGTCATACAGCGCCTCATACCTCTTACATCCAGGATAATACAGCGCCCCATACCTCTTACATCCAGGGTAATACAGCGCCCCATACCTCTTACATCCAGGGTCATACAGCGCCCCATACCTCTTACATCCAGGGTAATACAGCGCCCCATACCTCTTACATCCAGGATCATACAGCGCCCCATACCTCTTACATCCAGGGTCATACAGTGCCCCATACCTCTTACATCCAGGGTAATACAGCGCCCCATACCTCTTACATCCAGGATCATACAGCGCCCCATACCTCTTACATCCAGGGTAATACAGCGCCTCATACCTCTTACATCCAGGGTAATACAGCGCCCCATACCTCTTACATCCAGGGTAATACAGCGCCCCATACCTCTTACAACCAGGGTAATACAGCGCCCATACCTCTTACATCCAGGGTCATACAGCGCCCCATACCTCTTACATCCAGGGTAATACAGCGCCTCATACCTCTTACATCCAGGGTAATACAGCGCCCCATACCTCTTACATCCAGGAGTAATACAGCGCCTCATACCTCTTACATCCAGGGTAATACAGCGCCCCATACCTCTTACATCCAGGGTAATACAGCGCCTCATACCTCTTACATCCAGGGTAATACAGCGCCCCATACCTCTTACATCCAGGGTAATACAGCGCCCCATACCTCTTACATCCAGGGTAATACAGCGCCTCATACCTCTTACATCCAGGATCATACAGCGCCCCATACCTCTTACATCCAGGGTAATACAGCGCCCCATACCTCTTACATCCAGGATAATACAGCGCCTCATACCTCTTACATCCAGGGTAATACAGCGCCTCATACCTCTTACATCCAGGGTAATACAGCGCCCCATACCTCTTACATCCAGGATAATACAGCGCCCCATACCTCTTACATCCAGGGTAATACAGCGCCCCATACCTCTTACATCCAGGGTAATACAGCGCCTCATACCTCTTACATCCAGGATCATACAGCGCCCCATACCTCTTACATCCAGGATCATACAGCGCCCCATACCTCTTACATCCAGGGTCATACAGCGCCTCCTACCTCTTACATCCAGGGTCATACAGCGCCCCATACCTCTTACATCCAGGGTAATACAGTGCCTCATACCTCTTACATCCAGGATAATACAGTGCCCGTACCTCTTACAACCAGGGTAATACAGCGCCCCATACCTCTTACATCCAGAGTAATACAGCGCCACATACCTCTTACATCCAGGGTAATACAGCGCCTCATACCTCTTACATCCAGAGTAATACAGCGCCTCATACCTCTTACATCCAGGATAATACAGCGCCCCATACCTCTTACATCCAGGGTAATACAGCGCCCCATACCTCTTTCATCCAGGGTAATACAGCGCCTCATACCTATTACATCCAGGGTAATACAGTGCCCCATACCTCTTACATCCAGGGTAATACAGCGCCTCATACCTCTTACATCCAGGATAATACAGCGCTCCTTCCTCTTACATCCAGGGTAATACAGTGCCTCATACCTCTTACATCCAGGGTAATACAGCGCCCATACCTCTTACATCCAGGGTAATACAGCGCCCCATACCTCTTACATCCAGGGTAATACAGCGCCCCATACCTCTTACATCCAGGGTAATACAGCGCCCCTACCTCTTACATCCAGGGTAATACAGCGCCCCATACCTCTTACATCCAGGGTCATACAGTGCCTCATACCTCTTACATCCAAGGTCATACAGCGCCCCATACCTCTTACATCCAGGGTAATACAGCGCATCATACCTCTTACATACAGGGTAATACAGCGCCCCATACCTCTTACATCCAGGGTCATACAGTGCCACATACCTCTTACATCCAGGGTCATACAGTGCCACATACCTCTTACATCCAGGGTCATACAGCGCCCCATACCTCTTACATCAGGGTAATACAGTGCCCCATACCTCTTACATCCAGGGTAATACAGCGCCCCATACCTCTTACATCCAGGGTAATACAGTGCCCCATACCTCTTACATCCAGGGTAATACCGCGCCCCATACCTCTTACAACAAGGGTCATACAGCGCCACATACGTATTACATCCAGGGTAATACAGCGCCTCATACCTCTTACATCCAGGGTAATACAGCGCCCCATACCTCTTACATCCAGGATAATACAGCGCCTCCTTCCTCTTACATCCAGGGTCATAAAGCGCCTCATACCTCTTACATCCAGGGTAATACAGCGCCTCATACCTCTTACATCCAGGGTAATACAGCGCCACATACCTCTTACATCCAGGGTAATACCGCGCCCCATACCTCTTACAACAAGGGTCATACAGCGCCACATACGTATTACATCCAGGGTAATACAGTGCCCCATACCTCTTACATCCAGGGTAATACAGCGCCTCATACCTCTTACATCCAGGGTAATACAGCGCCCCATACCTCTTTCATCCAGGGTAATACAGCGCCTCATACCTCTTACATCCAGGAGTAATACAGCGCCTCATACCTCTTACATCCAGGGTAATACAGCGCCTCATACCTCTTACATCCAGGGTAATATAGCGCCCCTATACCTCTTACATCCAGGGTAATACAGCGCCCATACCTCTTACATCGAGGGTAATACAGCGCCTCATACCTCTTACATCCAGGGTAATACAGCGCCTCATACCTCTTACATCTAGGGTAATACAGCGCCCCATACCTCTTACATCCAGGGTAATACAGCGCCTCATACCTCTTACATCCAGGGTCATACAGCGCCTCCATACCTCTTAGA
The DNA here is from genome assembly GCA_033119425.1 of Bufotes viridis. Lineage (NCBI taxonomy): Eukaryota > Metazoa > Chordata > Amphibia > Anura > Bufonidae > Bufotes > Bufotes viridis. Next base: position 595,400 of record CM065594.1, read on the forward strand.
TCCAGGATAATACAGCGCCCCATACCTCTTACATCCAGGGTCATACAGCGCCTCATACCTCTTACATCCAGGGTCATACAGCGCCTCATACCTCTTACATCCAGGGTAATACAGCGCCTCATACCTCTTACATCCAGGGTAATACAGTGCCCCATACCTCTTACATCCAGGGTAATACAGCGCCTCATACCTCTTACATCCAGGATAATACAGTGCCCCATACCTCTTACAACCAGGGTAATACAGCGCCCCATACCTCTTACATCCAGAGTAATACAGCGCCACATACCTCTTACATCCAGGGTAATACAGCGCCTCATACCTCTTACATCCAGAGTAATACAGCGCCTCATACCTCTTACATCCAGGATAATACAGCGCCCCATACCTCTTACATCCAGGGTAATACAGCGCCCCATACCTCTTACATCCAGGGTAATACAGCGCCCCATACCTCTTACATCCAGGGTAATACAGCGCCTCATACCTCTTACATCCAGGGTAATACAGCGCCTCATACCTCTTACATCCAGGGTAATACAGTGCCTCATACCTCTTACATCCAGGGTAATACAGCGCCCCATACCTCTTACATCCAGGGTAATACAGCGCCCATACCTCTTACATCCAGGGTAATACAGCGCCCCATACCTCTTACATCCAGGGTAATACAGCGCCCATACCTCTTACATCCAGGGTAATACAGCGCCCCATACCTCTTACATCCAGGGTCATACAGTGCCTCATACCTCTTACATCCAGGGTCATACAGCGCCCCATACCTCTTACATCCAGGGTAATACAGCGCCTCATACCTCTTACATACAGGGTAATACAGCGCCCCATACCTCTTACATCCAGGGTAATACAGCGCCTCATACCTCTTACATCCAGGGTCATACAGCGCCACATACCTCTTACATCCAGGGTCATACAGCGCCCATACCTCTTACATCCAGGGTAATACAGCGCCCCATACCTCTTACATCCAGGATAATACAGCGCCCCGTACCTCTTACATCAAGGGTCATACAGCGCCCCATACCTCTTACATCCAGGGTAATACAGCGCCTCATACCTCTTACATCCAGGGTAATACAGCGCCTCATACCTCTTACATCCAGGGTAATACAGCGCCCCATACCTCTTACATCCAGGGTCATACAGCGCCTCATACCTCTTACATCCAGGGTAATACAGCGCCTCATACCTCTTACATCCAGGGTAATACAGCGCCTCATACCTCTTACATCCAGGGTAATACAGCGCCCCATACCTCTTACATCCAGGGTAATACAGCGCCCCCATACCTCTTACATCCAGGGTAATACAGCGCCTCATACCTCTTACATCCAGGGTAATACAGCGCCTCATACTCTTACATCCAGGGTAATACAGCGCCCCATACCTCTTACATCCAGGGTAATACAGCGCCTCATACCTCTTACATCCAGGAGTAATACAGCGCCTCATACCTCTTACATCCAGGGTAATACAGCGCCTCATACCTCTTACATCCAGGGTAATACAGCGCCCCATACCTCTTACATCCAGGGTAATACAGCGCCTCATACCTCTTACATCCAGGGTAATACAGCGCCTCATACCTCTTACATCCAGGGTAATACAGCGCCCCATACCTCTTACATCCAGGGTAATACAGCGCCCCATACCTCTTACATCCAGGATAATACAGCGCCTCATACCTCTTACATCCAGGGTAATACAGCGCCTCATACCTCTTACATCCAGGGTAATACAGCGCCCCATACCTCTTACATCCAGGGTAATACAGCGCCTCATACCTCTTACATCCAGGGTAATACAGCGCCCCATACCTCTTACATCCAGGGTAATACAGCGCCTCATACCTCTTACATCCAGGGTAATACAGCGCCCCATACCTCTTACATCCAGGGTAATACAGCGCCTCATACCTCTTACATCCAGGGTAATACAGCGCCCATACCTCTTACATCCAGGGTAATACAGCGCCTCATACCTCTTACATCCAGGGTAATACAGCGCCTCATACCTCTTACATCCAGGGTAATACAGCGCCTCATACCTCTTACATCCAGGGTAATACAGCGCCTCATACCTCTTACATCCAGGGTAATACAGCGCCCATACCTCTTACATCCAGGGTAATACAGCGCCCATACCTCTTACATCCAGGGTAATACAGCGCCCCATACCTCTTACATCCAGGGTAATACAGCGCCCCATACCTCTTACATCCAGGGTAATACAGCGCCTCATACCTCTTACATCCAGGGTAATACAGCGCCCCATACCTCTTACATCCAGGGTAATACAGCGCCCCATACCTCTTACATCCAGGGTAATACAGCGCCCCATACCTCTTACATCCAGGGTAATACAGCGCCCCATACCTCTTACATCCAGGGTAATACAGCGCCCCATACCTCTTACATCCAGGGTAATACAGCGCCTCATACCTCTTACATCCAGGGTAATACAGCGCCCCATACCTCTTACATCCAGGGTAATACAGCGCCTCATACCTCCTTACATCCAGGGTAATACAGGCGCCTCATACCTCTTACATCCAGGGTAATACAGCGCCCCATACCTCTTACATCCAGGGTAATACAGCGCCCCATACCTCTTACATCCAGGATAATACAGCGCCTCATTACCTCTTGCACATCCAGGGTAATACAGCGCCCCATACCTCTTACATCCAGGGTAATACAGCGCCTCATACCTCTTACATCCAGGGTGTACAGCGCCTCATACCTCTTACATCCAGGGTAATACAGCGCCCCATGCCTCTTACATCCCAGGGTAATACAGGCGCCCCATACCTCTTACATCCAGGGTAATACTGGCGCCCCATACTCTCACCCATCCAGGAGTCATACAGCGCCTCATACCTCTACATCCCGTGGTAATACAGCGCCCCATACCTATTATATCGCAGGGTCATACAGCGCCCCATACCTCTACGCATCCAGGGTCATACAAGCGCCTCCATACCTCTTACATCCAGGAGTAATGCAGCCTCATACCACTTACATCCAGGGTGACCACCGCGCCCCCATACCTCTTGCTTCCAGTGACGTCTCCTTTGGATGTACATGTTCTCTGTCCTCATCTTCTCCTTTCAGGCCAGACATTTGTGTCGCCATTTCTCCGTCTCTGCAGCTTTGACAACAACAAAACTAGCACTATCCATCACCCTCCCATCTGGACAAATCATCCTACTACCCCCAATGTACATTTTCAGAAACAGAATGAATACCCTGAGCACTACTGAATAACACACAGAACCCCATACAAAATACTCCTTTTTGAGGGCCACAGCAGAAGCCCCCCAATCATGTGCCAGTGACGAGTGGCCTCTTTAACACTTATGCCCAGTAACAAGTGCCTATTAACACGTAATGCCAGTTACGTAGCCCTATTAACTCTACCCCATGTGCCAGTTACATGTGCCTCTTTAACTCCACCCCCATGTGCGCAATGTGAGTAGCCTCTTTAGCCCACCCACCCTGTGCCAGTGCACGTAGGTGCCTCTAACCCTCTACACACACGTAGCCAGTAACGAGTGCTCTTTAGCCCTCAGCACACCCCATGTGCCAGTAGCGAGAGCCTCTTTAACCCCTCCCACCCCATGTGCCAGAACAACAACGGGACAACAACAAACGACAACAACGAGCCCTCACAACGATGTGCCAGTTTACAGAATTGCCTCTTTGTCCCCTCACCCCCATGTGCCAGTTACAAGTGCCTCTTTGTCCCCTCACCCCTTACTAGCCAGCTACACAAGTGCCTCTTTGTCTCACAGCATGGTGCCAGTTACAAAGTGCCTCTTTGTCCCTCACCCCATGTGCCAGTTACAAGTGCCTCTCTTATCTCCCACTCACCCTATGTGCCAGATACAAGTGTAGGCCTGCTGTCTCACCCCATGTGCCAGCTAGCAGCTCTTATCTCACATGTGCCAGTTACGCCTCTTTCATCCCCTGCACCCCATGTGCCAGTTGCAAGCGCCTCTTTAACCCTCCCACCCCATGTACCAGTTGCATGCACCTCTTTAGCCTCCACCCCATGCACAGCAACGTGAGTGCCTCTTTACCCCCTCACCCCATGTGCCAGTAACGAGTGCCTTTTTAACATCCCCACCCCATGTGCCAGTTACATGTGCCTGTTTAACCCTCCCACCCCATGTGCCAGTAACGAGTGCCTCTTACCCCTTCACCCCATGTGCCAGTAATGAGTGCCTCTTTAACCCTCCCACCCCATGTGCCAGTAACGAGTGCCTCTTTAACCCTTCCACCCCATGTGCCAGTAACGAGTGCCTCTTTAACCCTCCCACCCCATGTGCCAGTAACGAGTGCCTCTTTAACCCTCCCACCCCATGTGCCAGTAACGAGTGCCTCTTTAACCCTCCCACCCCATGTGCCAGTAACGAGTGCCTCATTAACCCTCCCACCCCATGTGCCAGTAACAAGTGCCTCTTTATCCCCCTCACCCCATGTGGCAGTTACAAGTGCCTCTTTATCCCCCTCACCCCATGTGGCAGTTACAAGTGCCTCTTTAACACAAAAAACACTTTTACTTACCTCCTTGGCAGCGATGCAATGCAGGCCTCTTCCGGCCCGTGTCCCGCGCTGTACGGCTCAGGGCCCGCAGCCTATCAGAGCAACAGGGAAGGGAGACGCCTCTCTCCTGCCCCACAGCACTGCCATTTGTATCGCCGCCCTGAGGACGACGATACAGGTGACTATGGACTCGGCTGGTGCCGGGCGAGTGGTGGGCTTGGGGACTCCTAAGGACTCGGGGGCAATTGCCTGCCTTGCCTATATGGTAGTGCCGGCCCTGGCTGAAGGAAAAGTCCTGGTTTTTCCAAACTTCTTCCATGTAAGAATTCTGGAGCTTTCAGGGCAGCAGACATTTTATGTCCCCTTCTCCGAGCCTCCACACAATCCCGTCTCTGAGCTCTACAGGCAGCTCTCTCCTCCTTTGGTTGTGGCTCTGATGCGCTGTCAGCTGTGAGATCTGATGCGCTCTGATGCGCTGTCAGCTGTGAGATCTCATACAGACAGGGCGGAGTCTCTACAAATCATCTCCAGTCAGAGATGATCCACAGAAATGGGAGTCCCCAGAGCCAAATGTCACAGCAGAGGGTCGGAAGACTTATGTCCAGGGCAAATGTTTGCTTGACTTTTTAATACATTTGCTAATATTTCTAAAATGCTGTTCTCACTGTCTCATTCTGGGGGTTGAGAGGGCGTGAGGACTTTCCCAATGCTGTATGATGCTTTCATAGATAATAATCAGGAGGTCTAGAGAAGTGTAGGGCCTGTGCCCACTTCTTGTCCGGCCCCTCAGGCGGCCACACGTGGCATGCGACTCACCCCTCGTCTCCTCGTCTGCCTCCAGCATGGACCTGTTTGGCAGCTGCCGCCACCAGCAGTGGATTTCCCTCCGGCGTCTTCTGCCGGTCGTGGCCTGGGCTTCTCACTAAAGGCCTAGGATGCATGTGCGCCTCCTCGCTCTTAAAGGGCCATTGCGCGTGTCCTAGAACTTAAGACACCTTCCCCTATGGGAGGGTACCACGGCTTTAGGGCTCCTTGCTATTAACCAGTGTAGGCGTGGTGTTCAGTTTGTCTGCCCATATACTGACCTCTGCCTGTTTACTGACTCACTGCTCCCTGTCCTGACCTGAAAGTAGTTTCTCGTATTTGCACTAACACTGCACGTCCCGACTCCAGCAAACAGTTCATCCAGCACTGAATGGGTTAAAAAGGATTTCCAGCATTTTATTAAGGACACGATAAAAACATTCCAGGGCAGAGCGCTGCGCCATAATATACCCACGCGTTTCAGCTGTTCCACAGTCTTACTCATCAGTAACATGCAAGGAAAACAGCGAGGTGTATACAGAGTCCGAACCCCCCCCCCAATCATCAAAAGCAGATTCATTAATTCATGGATGAAAGTGACATACCGCAGTATATCCGGTGTGATAGAGATAACGGTATATATGGACCTGATGTCAGCAGTATGACATACCGCAGTATATCCGGTGTGATGGAGATAACGGTATATATGGACCTGATGTCAGCAGTATGACATACCGCAGTATATCCGGTGTGATGGAGATAACGGTATATATGGACCTGATGTCAGCAGTATGACATACCGCAGTATATCCGGTGTGATAGAGATAACGGTATATATGGACCTGATGTCAGCAGTATGACATACCGCAGTATATCCGGTGTGATAGAGATAACGGTATATATGGACCTGATGTCAGCAGTATGACATACCGCAGTATATCCGGTGTGATAGAGATAACGGTATATATGGACCTGATGTCAGCAGTATGACATACCGCAGTATATCCGGTGTGATAGAGATAACGGTATATATGGACCTGATGTCAGCAGTATGACATACCGCAGTATATCCGGTGTGATGGAGATAACGGTATATATGGCCCTGATGTCAGCAGTATGACATACCGCAGTATATCCGTGTGATAGAGATAACGGTATATATGGACCTGATGTCAGCAGTATGACATACCGCAGTATATCCGGTGTGATAGAGATAACGGTATATATGGACCTGATGTCAGCAGTATGACATACCGCAGTATATCCGTGTGATGGAGATAACGGTATATATGGACCTGATGTCAGCAGTATGACATACCGCAGTATATCCGGTGTGATGGAGATAACGGTATATATGGACCTGATGTCAGCAGTATGACATACCGCAGTATATCCGTGTGATGGAGATAACGGTATATATGGACCTGATGTCAGCAGTATGACATACCGCAGTATATCCGGTGTGATGGAGATAACGGTATATATGGACCTGATGTCAGCAGTATGACATACCGCAGTATATCCGGTGTGATGGAGATAACGGTATATATGGCCCTGATGTCAGCAGTATGACATACCGCAGTATATCCGGTGTGATGGAGATAACGGTATATATGGACCTGATGTCAGCAGTATGACATACCGCAGTATATCCGGTGTGATAGAGATAACGGTATATATGGACCTGATGTCAGCAGTATGACATACCGCAGTATATCCGTGTGATAGAGATAACGGTATATATGGACCTGATGTCAGCAGTATGACATACCGCAGTATATCCGGTGTGATGGAGATAACGGTATATATGGACCTGATGTCAGCAGTATGACATACCGCAGTATATCCGGTGTGATAGAGATAACGGTATATATGGACCTGATGTCAGCAGTATGACATACCGCAGTATATCCGGTGTGATAGAGATAACGGTATATATGGACCTGATGTCAGCAGTATGACATACCGCAGTATATCCGGTGTGATGGAGATAACGGTATATATGGACCTGATGTCAGCAGTATGACATACCGCAGTATATCCGTGTGATAGAGATAACGGTATATATGGACCTGATGTCAGCAGTATGACATACCGCAGTATATCCGGTGTGATGGAGATAACGGTATATATGGACCTGATGTCAGCAGTATGACATACCGCAGTATATCCGGTGTGATGGAGATAACGGTATATATGGACCTGATGTCAGCAGTATGACATACCGCAGTATATCCGGTGTGATAGAGATAACGGTATATATGGACCTGATGTCAGCAGTATGACATACCGCAGTATATCCGGTGTGATAGAGATAACGGTATATATGGACCTGATGTCAGCAGTATGACATACCGCAGTATATCCGGTGTGATAGAGATAACGGTATATATGGACCTGATGTCAGCAGTATGACATACCGCAGTATATCCGGTGTGATGGAGATAACGGTATATATGGACCTGATGTCAGCAGTATGACATACCGCAGTATATCCGGTGTGATAGAGATAACGGTATATATGGACCTGATGTCAGCAGTATGACATACCGCAGTATATCCGGTGTGATAGAGATAACGGTATATATGGACCTGATGTCAGCAGTATGACATACCGCAGTATATCCGGTGTGATAGAGATAACGGTATATATGGACCTGATGTCAGCAGTATGACATACCGCAGTATATCCGGTGTGATGGAGATAACGGTATATATGGACCTGATGTCAGCAGTATGACATACCGCAGTATATCCGGTGTGATGGAGATAACGGTATATATGGACCTGATGTCAGCAGTATGACATACCGCAGTATATCCGGTGTGATAGAGATAACGGTATATATGGACCTGATGTCAGCAGTATGACATACCGCAGTATATCCGTGTGATGGAGATAACGGTATATATGGCCCTGATGTCAGCAGTATGACATACCGCAGTATATCCGGTGTGATAGAGATAACGGTATATATGGCCCTGATGTCAGCAGTATGACATACCGCAGTATATCCGGTGTGATGGAGATAACGGTATATATGGCCCTGATGTCAGCAGTATGACATACCGCAGTATATCCGGTGTGATGTAGATAACGGTATATATGGCCCTGATGTCAGCAGTATGACATACCGCAGTATATCCGGTGTGAGAGATAACGGTATATATGGCCCTGATGTCAGCAGTATGACATACCGCAGTATATCCGGTGTGATGGAGATAACGGTATATATGGACCTGATGTCAGCAGTATGACATACCGCAGTATATCCGGTGTGATGGAGATAACGGTATATATGGCCCTGATGTCAGCAGTATGACATACCGCAGTATATCCGCTGTGATGGAGATAACGGTATATATGGACCTGATGTCAGCAGTATGACATACCGCAGTATATTGGGGCCAAGAAATGGCAACAAAACCAGTGCCGGCGGAAGCACCACAAAACCAAATAGTTGAAACTGCCGTGACCTGAGCGACCTGTCCGGTTTGACGTTGTGATACCGCAACCTGATGAAAACGTGACAACTCTCTGAACCTATAGCAACGTATGAAGAAACATCAAGTAGCGAGTTTGTAACTGATAAAGTTTTATATATTTTTTTCCCCTTTCCTCCTACATGAGCAAAAGACATAATAGAGCCCACCAACGGAGAATGGCGAGCTGTGACAGGACCTGAACAGCAAAGATTACAAGCACTGACGACCCTGGCTGTGGTAGTGCCGACACTGACATGAGGCATACACGCATCAGAATATCAACGAAAGGGTTGAAACCGCCGAGGCCTGAGTGACGGGTCGGGTCTGACGATGTGACACCGCAAACTGATGAAAATGTGACCTACTCAACATTCCGAACCTATAAAAACCTAAAAATTAAATCATCAAGTAGTAAAGCCCGTAACCTAATGGGAAATCCACACGTAATGTGACTTTTTTTTTTTTTTTCCTTTCTACTACCTTAGCAAAAGATGTGATTGACCAGATCAACTGAGAATGGCGCGCTGTGACGGGACCTGAAAAGCAAAAAAATGACATGTAAAGACAATCCTCACTGTGGTAGTATGCTGACACTAACCCGAGGCATGCAGTAATATAAACCACCTGCAACACACCACGCCGCTATAGGCGAGTACATGAAACGATGCCACCATCAGCACGTACACCCTGTGAGATGTGGGTGTATATGCCGTAAAACAAACTAAACTCGGTTCTTGGCGAACGCCAAGCTCACATCTATTTTTAGCACAAATAAAGCAACAAAACGAGGCAAAATAACAAAATAAAGGTCCACATGGGTCTCTGCAATCACCTTTGTAGCAGCAGCTCCCCCAGTGTCCGGCTAACACTCTGAACTGAAGATGGATCCCCTGCACAGGGGCTTATTAAGTGCACAAACTCAGGTTCACAACCTTAAGTGATACACACACATTTACATTTCCAAACAAATGAAACAAGACACAGGAGGATGCACCTCAACACAGAGGAGCTCACAATCCTAATGTACACATCGCAAAAACAGCATTTATACTAAAGAAACAATAGCCCTCTGTAAACAGCAGCTCTGCTCCACCTGGAGTAATCCAAAAGCTGCCTCTACACCCTCTATAATGCGTGTAAGGGGATAATGCTGGATGTCAGTGTGAGACAAGGCCTTCGGTCTGTCTGCAGAAATAATAGCGGATGGCGAGAGAGGTTTGCTGGCGAGCAGCGAAGTGAAAAGCAGACATGAAAGACATGCAGATATACACGGACAGACTAAGCAAGGTGACCTGTGCAAGACATGGGAAACGTTGTGAGAAAGCAAGACGGAGTCACGCTAACCCCTGCTGCCTAGATGTGCCGCCACGTGGACGCCAAGCGTGGGCTGTCAGGCGCGAGAACACGAGACAGAGTCACGCTGACCTGCTACCTAACCGATCCCCTGAAGATACAACAGAGAGCACAGAGACATCCCCTGAGGATACAACGGACAGCACAGAGACATCCCTGAGGATACAACAGAGAGCACAGAGACATCCCCTGAAGATACAACGGAGAGCACAGAGACATCCCCTGAGGATACAACGGAGAGCACAGAGACATCCCCTGAGGATACAACGGAGAGCACAGAGACATCCCTGAGGATACAAGCAGGACGAGCAACAGAGACATCCCCTGAGCAGAGCATACAATGGAGAGCACAGAGACATCCCCTGAAGATTCAACGGAGAGCACAGAGACATCCGCTGAGGATTCAACGGAGAGCACAGAGACATCCGCTGAAGATACAACGGAGAGCACAGAGACATCCCCTGAGGATACAACAGAGAGCACAGAGACATCCCCTGAGGATACAACAGAGAGCACAGAGACATCCCCTGAAGATACAACGGAGAGCACAGAGACATCCCTGAGGATACAACGGAGAGCACAGAGACATCCCTGAGCAGAGCATACAACGGAGAGCACAGAGACATCCCCTGAGGATTCAACGGAACGAGACATCCTGAGGACAACAGAGAGCATACCCCTGAAGATACAACGGAGAGCACAGAGACATCCGCTGAAGATACAACGGACAGCACAGAGACATCCCCTGAGGATACAACAGAGAGCACAGAGACATCCCCTGAGCAGAGCATACAATGGAGAGCACAGAGACATCCGCTGAAGATTCAACGGAGAGCACAGAGACATCCGCTGAAGATACAACGGAGAGCACAGAGACATCCCCTGAGGATACAACGGAGAGCACAGAGACATCCCCTGAAGATACAACGGAGAGCACAGAGACATCCCCTGAAGATACAATGGAGAGCACAGAGACATCCCCTGAAGATACAACGGACAGCACAGAGACATCCCCTGAGGACACAACAGACAGCACAGAGACATCCCCTGAGGATACAACGGACAGCACAGAGACATCCCCTGAGGACACAACAGACAGCACAGAGACATCCCCTGAGGATACAACGGAGAGCACAGAGACATCCCCTGAAGATACAATGGAGAGCACAGAGACATCCGCTGAAGATACAACGGAGAGCACAGAGACATCCCCTGAAGATACAACGGAGAGCACAGAGACATCCCCTGAAGATACAATGGAGAGCACAGAGACATCCCCTGAAGATACAACAGAGAGCACAGAGACATCCCCTGAGGACACAACAGAGAGCACAGAGACATCCCCTGAGGATACAACAGAGAGCACAGAGACATCCCCTGAGGATACAACAGAGAGCACAGAGACATCCCCTGAGCAGAGCATACAATGGAGAGCACAGAGACATCCGCTGAAGATTCAACGGAGAGCACAGAGACATCCGCTGAAGATACAACGGAGAGCACAGAGACATCCCCTGAGGATACAACAAAGAGTACAGAGACATCCCCTGAAGATACAATGGAGAGCACAGAGACATCCCCTGAAGATACAACAGAGAGCACAGAGACATCCCCTGAGGACACAACAGACAGCACAGAGACATCCCCTGAGGATACAACGGACAGCACAGAGACATCCCCTGAGGACACAACAGAGAGCACAGAGACATACCCTGAGGATACAACGGACAGCACAGAGACATCCCCTGAAGATACAATGGAGAGCACAGAGACATCCCCTGAAGATACAACGGAGAGCACAGAGACATCCGCTGAAGATACAACAGAGAGCACAGAGACATCCCCTGAGGATACAACAGAGAGCACAGAGACATCCCCTGAGGATACAACAGAGAGCACAGAGACATCACCTGGGGATACAACAGAGAGCACAGAGACATCCCCTGAAGATACAACAGAGAGCACAGAGACATCCCCTGAGGATACAACGGAGAGCACAGAGACATCCCCTGAAGATACAACAAAGAGTACAGAGACATCCCCTGAAGATACAACAAAGAGCACAGAGACATCCCCTGAGGATACAACGGAGAGCACAGAGACATCCCCTGAGGATACAACAGAGAGCACAGAGACATCCCCTGAGGATACAACAGAGAGCACAGAGACATCCCCTGAGGATACAACGGAGAGCACAGAGACATCCCCTGAAGATACAACAGAGAGCACAGAGACATCACCTGAGGATACAACAGAGAGCACAGAGACATCCCCTGAAGATACAACGGAGAGCACAGAGACATCCCCTGAAGATATAACGGAGAGCACAGAGACATCCGCTGAAGATACAACGGAGAGCACAGAGACATCCCCTGAAGATACAACGGAGAGCACAGAGACCTCCCCTGAAGATATAACGGAGAGCACAGAGACATCTCCTGAGGATACAACAGAGAGCACAGAGACATCCCCTGAAGATATAACAGAGAGCACAGAGACATCCCCTGAGGATACAACGGAGAGCACAGAGACATCCCCTGAGGATACAACGGAGAGCACAGAGACATCCCCTGAGGATACAACAGAGAGCACAGAGACATCCCTGAGGATGATACCAGGATCGTGGGTTGGCATCGCTGTCCTGGAATCTGCGGTTCAGGCAAACCTTGGTGGTGCTCAGGGTCTAAGCTCGTGCTGGCCTTATCTGCACAGTTCACCCCGGTCACCGAGCCCGGATGTAGGCGAGAGCCAGGACTGGGGGACATTTTGTGTGCAGGTCGGCATTTTCCTGGCAGGAGGACTGAAAATGGAGAATGCGATCCTGCATGCCGTCCACATGACATTGGGCCTCCTGTGTCTGGGTCTAAGGGCGGCCGGGCATTACTGGAGCCCATGAAGAATGCTACATCCTGAAATACTTTATCAGAGAGCCACAATACAAGCACATTACAAGCCTGGCTCTGATTCCGAGAAGACGGCGACTCTCTGCCTTGTTGTGTCATGTGACGCGGCTCCTTATGCGCCGTTACTGCCTGTTATTTAATAACACAAGCTTGAAAATACCAAAGCAGAATCCGCCTTTCATGCAGCAAAATAAAAGGAGAAAGGAAGAGTAAATCGGGGTGATGCGGTAACGCCGGGGAGAGCGCTCGCTTTTCACCTCACTACATTGCTGCTTTTTATCATATTGTAGCACAAAAATGAATAGAAGCAAAAAAAAAAAGTGTTCCCCTTTATAGCGGTGAAGCTTGAAGGCTGCAGCGCGAGAAATAGAACGAGCACATCAAAGGGAGGATGAGTGTGTTTCAATTATTCCCTCTCCTTATCCAGACTGAAAGCAGCAGCCAAGTCTGTCAGAAGACTTTATTGAGGAACAGGTTTCTTCTAGATAAAAAAACGACATGAAATTGTGTGTTGCGAGCGTGTAATGAGAAGGAGACGGTGGCCGCAGGCGGATGGTGGGGCCCCAACTGTCTGCAGACGCGCAAAGTTTACGAATAGCAGTCCCACTACCCGGGAGAGGCCTCACTTCACAAGGCAGTTGCTGTCACATAGTCCATGTGCATCCAGAAGTACCAGGGACAGACCAGCAACACCCAGAAGTCCCAGGGACAGACCAGCAACACCCAGAAGTACCAGGGACAGACCAGCAACACCCAGAAGTACCAGGGACACACCAGCAACACCCAGAAGTACCAGGGACAGACCAGCAACACCCAGAAGTACCAGGGACAGACCAGCAACACCCAGAAGTACCAGGGACAGACCAGCAACACCCAGAAGTACCAGGGACAGACCAGCAACACCCAGAAGTACCAGGGACAGACCAGCAACACCCAGAAGTACCAGGGACAGACCAGCAACACCCAGAAGTACCAGGGACAGACCAGCAACACCCAGAAGTACCAGGGACAGACCAGCAACACCCAGAAGTACCAGGGACAGACCAGCAACACCCAGAAGTACCAGGGACAGACCAGCAACACCCAGAAGTACCAGGGACAGACCAGCAACACCCAGAAGTACCAGGGACAGACCAGCAACACCCAGAAGTACCAGGGACAGACCAGCAACACCCAGAAGTACCAGGGACAGACCAGCAACACCCAGAAGTACCAGGGACAGACCAGCAACACCCAGAAGTACCAGGGACAGACCAGCAACACCCAGAAGTACCAGGGACAGACCAGCAACACCCAGAAGTACCAGGGACAGACCAGCAACACCCAGAAGTACCAGGGACAGACCAGCAACACCCAGAAGTACCAGGGACAGACCAGCAACACCCAGAAGTACCAGGGACAGACCAGCAACACCCAGAAGTACCAGGGACAGACCAGCAACACCCAGAAGTACCAGGGACAGACCAGCAACACCCAGAAGTACCAGGGACAGACCAGCAACACCCAGAAGTACCAGGGACAGACCAGCAACACCCAGAAGTACCAGGGACAGACCAGCAACACCCAGAAGTACCAGGGACAGACCAGCAACACCCAGAAGTACCAGGGACAGACCAGCAACACCCAGAAGTACCAGGGACAGACCAGCAACACCCAGAAGTACCAGGGACAGACCAGCAACACCCAGAAGTACCAGGGACAGACCAGCAACACCCAGAAGTACCAGGGACAAACCAGCAACACCCAGAAGTACCAGGGACAGACCAGCAACACCCAGAAGTACCAGGGACAACCAGCAACACCCAGAAGTACCAGGGACAGACCAGCAACACCCAGAAGTACCAGGGACAACCAGCAACACCCAGAAGTACCAGGGACAAACCAGCAACACCCAGAAGTACCAGGGACAAACCAGCAACACCCAGAAGTACCAGGGACAGACCAGCAACACCCAGAAGTACCAGGGACAGACCAGCAACACCCAGAAGTGCCAGGGACAGACCAGCAACACCCAGAAGTACCAGGGACAAACCAGCAACACCCAGAAGTACCAGGGACAACCAGCAACACCCAGAAGTACCAGGGACAAACCAGCAACACCCAGAAGTACCAGGGACAAACCAGCAACGCCCAGAAGTACCAGGGACAAACCAGCAACACCCAGAAGTACCAGGGACAACCAGCAACACCCAGAAGTACCAGGGACAAACCAGCAACACCCAGAAGTACCAGGGACAAACCAGCAACACCCAGAAGTACCAGGGACAGACCAGCAACACCCAGAAGTACCAGGGACAGACCAGCAACACCCAGAAGTACCAGGGACAAACCAGCAACACCCAGAAGTACCAGGGACAGACCAGCAACACCCAGAAGTACCAGGGACAGACCAGC
Organism: Bufotes viridis; assembly: GCA_033119425.1. Lineage (NCBI taxonomy): Eukaryota > Metazoa > Chordata > Amphibia > Anura > Bufonidae > Bufotes > Bufotes viridis. The sequence continues at coordinate 610,907 of CM065594.1, forward strand.
AACACCCAGAAGTACCAGGGACAGACCAGCAACACCCAGAAGTATCAGGGACAGACCAGCAACACCCAGAAGTACCAGGGACAAACCAGCAACACCCAGAAGTATCAGGGACAGACCAGCAGCACCCAGAAGTACCAGGGACAAACCAGCAACACCCAGAAGTATCAGGGACAGACCAGCAACACCCAGAAGTACCAGGGACAGACCAGCAACACCCAGAAGTCCCAGGGACAACCAGCAACACCCAGAAGTACCAGGGACAACCAGCAACACCCAGAAGTACCAGGGACAGACCAGCAACACCCGGAAGTACCAGGGACAGACCAGCAACACCCAGAAGTCCAGGGACAACCAGCAACACCCAGAAGTACCAGGGACAGACCAGCAACACCCAGAAGTACCAGGGACAAACCAGCAACACCCAGAAGTACCAGGGACAAACCAACAACACCCAGAAGTACCAGGGACAGACCAGCAACACCCAAAAGTACCAGGGACAACCAGCAACACCCAGAAGTACCAGGGACAAACCAGCAACACCCAGAAGTACCAGGGACAGACCAGCAACACCCAAAAGTACCAGGGACAACCAGCAACACCCAGAAGTACCAGGGACAAGGCACTAACATCCAGGAGATCCAGGGACAAAGCGGCAACATCCCAGAAAACTCAAAAATTTGATTTGGACGGTTCTCCGAATTCCCCAAAAATATTCAATTTGATACAAAATTTAGTCGTGCCAAATCGCGTTAAAAAACGGCTATCCTGCTGCAGAGAGCCTTTATAGGGGTGTAGAGCACTGTGCCTTGCAATAGAGAGTCTGCTGTGGCAGTGAAATAATACTGTGAGTCTGTATGACATGCATCTGACAGGCATCACCCTTAGAATCACTTCGCACTTCACTTATTTGGGCAGTTACAGGGCCAAAACTGACCAAGCAGGCTCCTGCAAAGCGGGTAGTTTACCATGGGAACATTTAGCTCCCGACCTCCCACTGCTGCCACCCTGCTGATTCATGGCCACACTACCACCCTACTGGCTCAGCTGCTGCCTCCCGCACAAGCTGCCACCCTCTTCACCCATCTCCCACGTGCGATCGGCCACATCATGGTCCGCCACTGTCTGCACATCACTGATATCACCCTCTCCAGTCTCAGGGCCAGGAGCCTGACCGCTCGCAACACTAGCTCCTACACGACTCTCATTGACGCTACTTGCCCGCCTACCAGAGGCAGCAGCGGATATCTCCTCCCCCCCGGTCTGTCGGACATACTGTACTGTAACATTACCTGCAAGGGTGAAAGAGCAATAGTGTTGTGAGATGGGGAAACAGCTCCCATTCTTTAACACTGTGTGGATTAAATTTACATTCTGCTGTTTGGCGACAAGATGCCGCAGTTTTCTAGGCACAGCTGACTGCACACACATATTTCCATATTCATGAGAAGTGGGGATGCCAGGCTCAAGGAGAGAGAGGAAGTCGCCATATTGGAAGGACACAGAGAGGAGTGAATCCATTCACATCCAAGCGTGGGATCAACATTTTGCGACCACAGCTACAGTCAAGTAAAGCTGATCGCTGTTCGGGACCCAGGTCTAAGAGACATTGCACAGTTGAGAGCTTAATCCAGATCAGCGTCTTGCTCAGGAGTAATACGCAGGCACGTGCCATAGGACCAGTTACGCGAGGGGGAATATTGTAGTTTATTATAGGATTGTGAACTTTTGTGTTGCACCACAGGCCGGCCATATCATACACTCATGTGACAAAAGCACTTTCGTCACTGGGAGTTGGAGAGGCCTGCTTGCCAGCCTCTTGCCTGTGACTATGGCCCCTGGGACACTATTTGGGCATATTGGATTTAAAGGCACTGTTTCTGCCCCTTGGACTTTTAACTGGAACTATTTTGTACATGGGACCATGTGCACGGTGGGGCAAAAATGAGACTTCCAGGAAATTCCTGAACCCCTGAACCGATCCGGGTGATTTTTGGATAGGTTGTTCACCAAGATCGAGGCAATATGGGGATGTGACTTTTACGGGGGTATGTGGTGTTTTGGGGTGTTCTCTGTGTTTTGGGGAAAAATGTGTGTTTGCTGTCTGTGAGTGATTAAGTTGGTCCATTGTGTGTGTTAAATATATCACAGGCAGAGTCCATTGTGCTGTTGATTGTGTCACAGGCAGAGTCCATTGTGTGTGTTAAATATATCACAGGCAGAGTCCATTGTGCTGTTGATTGTGTCACAGGCAGAGTCCATTGTGTGTGTTAAATATATCACAGGCAGAGTCCATTGTGCTGTTGATTGTGTCACAGGCAGAGTCCATTGTGCTGTTGATTGTGTCACAGGCAGAGTCCATTGTGTTGTTGATTGTGTCACAGGCAGAGTCCATTGTGCTGTTGATTGTGTCACAGGCAGAGTCCATTGTGCTGTTGATTGTGTCACAGGCAGAGTCCATTGTGTTGTTGATTGTGTCACAGGCAGAGTCCATTGTGTTGTTGATTGTGTCACAGGCAGAGTCCATTGTGTTGTTGATTGTGTCACAGGCAGAGTCCATTGTGCTGTTGATTGTGTCACAGGCAGAGTCCATTGTGCTGTTGATTGTGTCACAGGCAGAGTCCATTGTGCTGTTGATTGTGTCACAGGCAGAGTCCATTGTGCTGTTGATTGTGTCACAGGCAGAGTCCATTGTGTGTGTTAAATATATCACAGGCAGAGTCCATTGTGCTGTTGATTGTGTCACAGGCAGAGTCCATTGTGCTGTTGATTGTGTACAATTGCTGGGAGTGTTTCAATACTGTAAATGTATGTGATTGGGTATTGTAAAAACTCTCAGTCTTTCACAAGGTCCCCAGGGGGTGTGTCCCTTGCTGGAAGACCTGCATAAAAGGCTGACATGTAGCCCCAGTATAGAGTTTTGCTTAACCCCTTCATGAAGTCTTGGCTCATGGTTGGGGATGGGATAACCACACTCTCGGGGATCGCTATACCACAATACTCCCCGGTGTATAAGCTCTTGTAAGAGCTTGTTCCTGCTTTCTGGAGTTAGGAGAGGTCCACCCACTGGAAGCTGAAGCCCGGGCTTGGGTCCATTGTGGGTGTAGGGCGGCCAGACCCCAACCAAGCTGCGGCGCTGTGGGGTCTGTGGTGGTCATGGTGTCCGGTGGAGTGCTTGGAGACCTCGGAAAGCACTAGGAGCATCCGTAAGCGGAAGGTGCCCAGTCGGGGTGCCAGGCGTTCCGTTACAACCCACATAATCGTTCGTGTCATTTCTAGGGTAATAACAGGTACAGTGTGGCCATTTTAGTTGTGCCCGCCAGTAGGCAAAACTAGTGCAATTCATTCTGGCATCCATTGCAGGGCGTTGTGCTGTGCATCACAAGGGTCTCGCCCTGTGGCTGAGTGTATGTAAATCCATTTTATGTTCCCAGAGGTTGGGGTCTGCGTACAGTGTCAGATCGCAGTAAAAAGCTGGTGTCAGAGTTGCTTTTCTTGTTCGTGACTTCGCTGTATCCTGGGGAGCCCACCCCGGTACACGGCTTACAGTGTCAGGCCGCAATTTCACACCAACGCCGCAACTACTGATTGACGCATCAAATCAAGTGTAAAAGAATTGGAACAACCTAAAATGTGTAGTATCAAAACCACAGACATTACACCCGATCTCTGGGTAGGCTTCACTACTGGTGTTGGTTCACAAAAAATGATGGAAATAACTGATCAAGTAACTGAAGTGTGAACTCACCCTAAAGTGTGTAGTATCGGGCCGCTATTTTACACCAACTCCACAACTACTGATTGACGCATTTGACAACCTTAAAAGTCTGTAGAGAAGTGTTCTGCTTCGGCGAACGGCCACCTCGGTGGTGAAACCTTTTGGGGTTATATGTTCTCTGCCTTTATGGTGTGATCACCTTTTCATAAGCCCGAGGAGTGTGCCAGGCCGCAAGTACTTATATATAAACTAAATACACCCAAACCTGGTTGTATCAGAATACAAATTCACCCCAAATGCAAGGTTGAATGGAAGTACTTTTATATATTTAAAATAACCACACCCCAAAACTGGTTGTATCAGACAGCAATTTCAACCCAATAACAGATGCTAGGATTATTGCAATTACTGTTTAAAACTAAATCTGCAGTTATAGATCACTTTTAGTAACCACAATTAGTGCAGCAATGTGTAATAGAATAGCTCCTAATACCCAGGCTTTACACTCTATCGGTCCCTGCTCTCTCCCTATAGTGTGGATAAAGCCTCCCTATTATATCCCTACACTATCTCTGTGCTGTCCCTGCTCTCTCCCTATAGTGTGGATAAAGCCTCCCTATTATATCCCTACACTATCTCTGTGCTGTCCCTGCTCTCTCCCTATAGTGTGGATAAAGCCTCCCTATTATATCCCTACACTATCTCTGTGCTGTCCCTGCTCTCTCCCTATAGTGTGGATAAAGCCTCCCTATTATATCCTTACACTATCTTTAAGCTGTCCTTGCACTCTCCCTATAGTGTTCATAAAGCCTCCCTATTATATCCCTACACTATCTCTGTGCTGTCCCTGCTCTCTCCCTATAGTGTGGATAAAGCCTCCCTATTATATCCCTACAATATCTCTAAGCTGTCCCTGCTCTCTCCCTATAGTGTTCATAAAGCCTCCCTATTATATCCCTATACTATCACTAAGCTGTCCCTGCACTTTCCATATAGTGTGGATAATGCCTCCCTATCCTTTCCCTACACTATCTCCAAGCTGTCCCTGAGGAAAACCACGGACAAAGCAGCAACATCCAGGAGAACCAGGGACAAGGCAGCAACATCCAAGAGATCCAGAGACAGCCACAACATCCAGGAGAACCAGGGACACAGCGGCAACATCCAGGAGAACCGGGGACACAGCGGCAACATCCAGGAGAACCAGGGACACAGCGGCAACATCCAGGAGAACCGGGGACACAGGGGCAAAGCAGCAACGTTCGGCAAATCCAGTAACAATGAGGCACATCCAGGAGATGCACAGACAAGGCGGCAACATCCTGGAGATCCAAAGGCAGACCAATAAGATCAGGTATTTTTTGGGGTAGAGCGGCAAAACTGGCAGATCCAATAAAAAGCAGCAAGATCCAAGGGCCGAGCGACAGCATCTTGGAGACCCAGGCACATAGCAACAACATGCAGTAGATCCAATCACAACGCAACAACTCCTAGAAGATCTATGGACACAGTGGTAACATCTGGGAGATCCAATCACAAAGTAGCAACATCTGGGAGATCCAGGGGCAGAGCAGCAAGATCTGGGAGACCCAGGGGCAGAGCAGCAGGATCTGGGAGATCCAGGGGCAGAGCAGCAGGATCTGGGAGATCCAGGGGCAGAGCAGCAAGATCTGGGAGATCCAGGGGCAAAGCAGCAAGATCTGGGAGATCCAGGGGCAAAGCAGCAAGATCTGGGAGATCCAGGGGCAAAGCAGCAAAATCTGGGAGATCCAGGGGCAGAGCAGCAAGATCTGGGAGATCCAGGGGCAAAGCAGCAAGATCTGGGAGATCCAGGGGCAGAGCAGCAAGATCTGGGAGATCCAGGGGCAGAGCAGCAAGATCTGGGAGATCCAGGGGCAAAGCAGCAAGATCTGGGAGATCCAGGGGCAGAGCAGCAAGATCTGGGAGATCCAGGGGTAAAGCAGCAAGATCTGGGAGATCCAGGGGCAGAGCAGCAAGATCTGGGAGATCCAGGGGCAGAGCAGCAAGATCTGGGAGATCCAGGGGCAGAGCAGCAAGATCTGGGAGATCTATGGACATAGAGGCAACATCCAATAAATCCAGCTGCAGAGCAGTGATCTCTGAACCATGGATCACAGAGCCTGGTGCAATCTGGAGAGATCTCAATGTGCCTGGAGATTCATGTACATTGCCCCTTCTGACATTGGAGGATCCACAAGAGCTGAGTAATGCACAATATACGTGGTAGAGCGCCATCAGATGGGAGTAGTTGGTCCGCCCGCTGCATGGGGATGGAAGAGGGGGAGCCGCCATGTCTCTAATGAAGACTCCTTCTGGGGTTCTGTGTGGTATAGAAGCTTCCAAGTGTGGGGGCAAAAAGAATGAGCCCAAGAACGATCCGGCCTATGAGGAGAGTGGGGTCAGGATGGTCCAGGCCACCTTTGCTTTGGGCTGTGGGAAAACGTACAGGGCTCGTGTCACCAGGGAACATGTCACCCTACTCCCCCGAGAAGTGATGGGGACAACAGGCGGCCACAGGGTGGTCTGAGTGATGGCCTGAACCTGCCGCCACTGCTGGATCATAACATTAGTAACAACCAGCAGGATCACGTGGGGGGGACAGTTGCAGAAGGGTCGGATTAATGACGGCGCTAATAGCTTCATTAGGTTCAGAAGCAGCAGGAGCTTCTCCGACACAAAGGCTCCAGAAACGAGCGGATCTCATCAGGAATAATCCCAGCGCTCACCGCTCGCCTCTCCTTATCTCCTCTCATAGCTCAAACAGCACGATCTGAGAAACACAGAGAGCACAAGCAGGAAAACCGCATCACATGACCAGGTATCCTGAGGGGCACAGTACGGTGGGCTAAGGGGTTCAAAGGTGCCCCCCAAAGTCCGCTCTCATGAATGAGATGCGCCTATCGGGCACTGACCCTCTGCAGCTCAAAGAACGCCATATAAAAGGAGCCCGAGAGCTGTCCGCACGTCACTGCCTCCGAGAGGACCTTACTGTTACGGGGGCACTGGGGTGGGGGTACCATGTCCAGGGTAGAGGGGGTAAGTGGCTGTGGTGGGTACTGGGGTGGGGGTACCATGTCCAGGGTAGAAGGGGTAAGTGGCTGTGGTGGGTACTGGGGTGGGGGTAACATGTCCAGGGTAGAAGGGGTAAGCGGCTGACATTGTTACAGGGGAACTAGGGTACATTGACACATGCGGCAGAGTGTTCTGGCAGAACCAGATACCACAGTGCAGCACAATATACTGCCCCAGCAGAACCAGATAGCACAGTGCAGCACAATATACCGCCCCAGCAGAACCAGATACCACAGTGCAGCACAATATACTGCCCCAGCAGAACCAGATACCACAGTGCAGCACAATATACTGCCCTAAAAGGAACCAGATACCACAGTGCAGCACAATATACTGCCGCAGCAGAATCAGATACCACAGTGCAGCACAATATACTGCCCCAGCAGAACCAGATACCACAGTGCAGCACAATATACCGCCCCAGCAGAACCAGTTACCACAGTGCAGCACAATATACTGCCCTAAAAGGAACCAGATACCACAGTGCAGCACAATATACTGCCGCAGCAGAATCAGATACCACAGTGCAGCACAATATACTGCCCCAGCAGAAGCAGATACTACAGTGCAGCACAATATACCGCCCCAGCAGAACCAGATACCACAGTGCAGCACAATATACTGCCCCAGAAGAACCAGATACCACAGTGCAGCACAATATACCGCCCCAGCAGAACCAGATACCACAGTACAGCACAATATACCGCCCCAGCAGAACCAGATACCACAGTGCAGCACAATATACTGCCCCAGCAGAACCAGATACCACAGTGCAGCACAATATACTGCCCTAAAAGGAACCAGATACTACAGTGCAGCACAATATACTGCCGCAGCAGAATCAGATACCACAGTGCAGCATAATATACTGCCCCAGCAGAACCAGGTACCACAGTGCAGAACAGTATACTGCCGACCTCGCCACAGTATGCAGCTGTACCACCGTCCTGAGGATGACAATACAGTTGAGGTCTGGAGGGACCTGTGGTCGTTGGTCAGATGGATAAGAACCTGATGCTCCTTTCATTAATAAATGCTTAGAGATTCATTATTTACCAAAAAATGCACCAAAACTACATGTGCAAAAAGGGCCTTCAGAGAACACCTGGACACAGTGCGGCCCAAAGCAGCAAAAACCAAGACAATTAGACATGAAGTCTGTTCTGGGGCAACAGAAATATCAAATACATTTCAGTAAAGAGCGTCTGTCAGCAGATTTGTCCCTCTGACACCGGAAGGCTTCTGCGTTGGTCCCATAGTCATACGTGTCTGCATTACTGGGAAAAATGAGGATTTGATATCTGCAAATGAGCCTCTAGGAGCAACGGGGGTGGTACCATTACACCTAGAGGCTCTGCTCTCTCTGCAACTGCTGCGCCCTCAGACAGGATCAGGCAGTATAAATGTGAACACACACTGGACCTGTCAATCACAGTGCACCACCATCAGACCTCCTGAGCATGCAGCACCCAACTCCACCACCATCAGACCTCCTGAGCATGCAGCACCCAACTCCACCACCATCAGACCTCCTGAGCATGCAGCACCCAACTCCACCACCATCAGACCTCCTGAGCATGCAGCACCCAACTCCACCACCATCAGACCTCCTGAGCATGCAGCACCCAACTCCACCACCATCAGACCTCCTGAGCATGCAGCACCCAACTCCACCACCATCAGACCTCCTGAGCATGCAGCACCCAACTCCACCACCATCAGACCTCCTGAGCATGCAGCACCCAACTCCACCACCATCAGACCTCCTGAGCATGCAGCACCCAACTCCACCACCATCAGACCTCCTGAGCATGCAGCACCCAACTCCACCACCATCAGACCTCCTGAGCATGCAGCACCCAACTCCACCACCATCAGACCTCCTGAGCATGCAGCACCCAACTCCACCACCATCAGACCTCCTGAGCATGCAGCACCCAACTCCACCACCATCACACCTTTCAGGCAGCACCCAACTCCCCCACCATCAGACCTCCTGAGCATGCAGCACCCAACTCCACCACCATCAGACCTCCTGAGCATGCAGCACCCAACTCCACCACCATCAGACCTCCTGAGCATGCAGCACCCAACTCCACCACCATCAGACCTCCTGAGCATGCAGCACCCAACTCCACCACCATCAGACCTCCTGAGCATGCAGCACCCAACTCCACCACCATCAGACTCTCCTGAGCATGCAGCACCCAACTCCACCACCATCAGACCTCCTGAGCATGCAGCACCCAACTCCACCACCATCAGACCTCCTGAGCATGCAGCACCCAACTCCACCACCATCAGACCTCCTGAGCATGCAGCACCCAACTCCACCACCATCAGACCTCCTGAGCATGCAGCACCCAACTCCACCACCATCAGACCTCCTGAGCATGCAGCACCCAACTCCACCACCATCAGACCTCCTGAGCATGCAGCACCCAACTCCACCACCATCAGACCTCCTGAGCATGCAGCACCCAACTCCACCACCATCAGACCTCCTGAGCATGCAGCACCCAACTCCACCACCATCAGACCTCCTGAGCATGCAGCACCCAACTCCACCACCATCAGACCTCCTGAGCATGCAGCACCCAACTCCACCACCATCAGACCTCCTGAGCATGCAGCACCCAACTCCACCACCATCAGACCTCCTGAGCATGCAGCACCCAACTCCACCACCATCAGACCTCCTGAGCATGCAGCACCCAACTCCACCACCATCAGACCTCCTGAGCATGCAGCACCCAACTCCACCACCATCAGACTTCCTGAGCATGCAGCACCCAACACCACCACCATCAGACCTCCTGAGCATGCAGCACCCAACTCCACCACCATCAGACCTCCTGAGCATGCAGCACCCAACTCCACCACCATCAGACCTCCTGAGCATGCAGCACCCAACTCCACCACCATCAGACCTCCTGAGCACGCGGCACCCAACTCCACCACCATCAGACTTCCTGAGCATGCAGCACCCAACTCCACCACCATCAGACTTCCTGAGCATGCAGCACCCAACTCCACCACCATCAGACCTCCTGAGCATGCAGCACCCAACTCCACCACCATCAGACCTCCTGAGCATGCAGCACCCAACTCCACCACCATCAGACCTCCTGAGCATGCAGCACCCAACTCCACCACCATCAGACCTCCTGAGCATGCAGCACCCAACTCCACCACCATCAGACTTCCTGAGCATGCAGCACCCAACTCCACCACCATCAGACCTCCTGAGCATGCAGCACCCAACTCCACCACCATCAGACCTCCTTAGCATGCAGCACCCAAATCCACCACCATCAGACCTCCTGAGCATGCAGCACCCAACACCACCACCATCAGACCTCCTGAGTGTGCAGCACCAAACTCCACCACCATCAGAACTCCTGAGTGTGCAGCACCCAACTCCACCACCATCAGACCTCCTGAGCATGCAGCACCCAACTCCACCACCATCAGACCTCCTGAGCATGCAGCACCCAACTCCACCACCATCAGACCTCCTGAGCATGCAGCACCCAACTCCACCTTCATCACACCTTGCAGGCAGCACCCAACACCTCCACCATCAGACCTCCTGAGCATGCAGCACCCAACACCACCACCATCAGGCCTCCTGAGCATGAGGCACCCAACTCCACCTTCATCACACCTTGCAGGCAGCACCCAACACCTCCACCATCAGACCTCCTGAGCATGCAGCACCCAATTCCACCACCATCAGACTTCCTGAGCATGCAGCACCCAACTCCACCACCATCAGACCTCCTGAGCATGCAGCACCCAACTCCACCACTATCAGACCTCCTGAGCATGCAGCACCCAACTACACCACCATCAGACCTCCTGAGCATGTGGCACCCAACTCCACCATCATCACACCTCCTGAGCATGTGGCACCCAACACCACCACCATCACACCTCCTGAGCATGCAGCACCCAACTCCACCACCATCAGACCTCCTGAGCATGCAGCACCCAACTCCACCACCATCAGACCTCCTGAGCATGCAGCACCCAACTCCACCACCATCAGACCTCCTGAGCATGTGGCACCCAACTCCACCACCATCAGACCTCCTGAGCATGCAGCACCCAACACCACCTTCATCACACCTTGCAGGCAGCACCCAACTCCACCTTCATCACACCTTGCAGGCAGCACCCAACTCCACCACCATCAGACCTCCTGAGCATGCAGCACCCAACACCACCTTCATCACACCTTGCAGGCAGCACCCAACTCCACCTTCATCACATCTTGCAGGCAGCACCCAACTACACCACCATCAGACCTCCTGAGCATGTGGCACCCAACTCCACCTTCATCACACCTCCTGAGCATGTGGCACCCAACACCACCACCATCAGACCTCCTGAGCATGCAGCACCCAACTCCACCACCATCAGACCTCCTGAGCATGTGGCACCCAACTCCACCACCATCAGACCTCCTGAGCATGCAGCACCCAACACCACCTTCATCACACCTTGCAGGCAGCACCCAACTCCACCTTCATCACACCTTGCAGGCAGCACCCAACTACACCACCATCAGACCTCCTGAGCATGCAGCACCCAACTCCACCACCATCAGACCTCCTGAGCATGCAGCACCCAACTCCACCACCATCACACCTTTCAGGCAGCACCCAACTCCACCACCATCAGACCTCCTGAGCATGCAGCACCCAACTCCACCACCATCAGACCTCCTGAGCATGCAGCACCCAACTCCACCACCATCAGACCTCCTGAGCATGCAGCACCCAACTATACCACCATCAGACTTCCTGAGCATGCAGCACCCAACACCACCACCATCAGACCTCCTGAGCATGTGGCACCCAACTCCACCACCATCAGACCTCCTGAGCATGCAGCACCCAACTATACCACCATCAGACTTCCTGAGCATGCAGCACCCAACTCCACCACCATCACACCTCCTGATCATGCAGCACCCAACTCCACCACCATCACACCTTTCAGGCAGCACCCAACTCCACCACCATCAGACCTCCTGAGCATGCAGCACCCAACTCCACCACCATCAGACCTCCTGAGCATGCAGCACCCAACTCCACCACCATCAGACCTTCTGAGCATGCAGCACCCAACTCCACCACCATCAGACCTCCTGAGCATGCAGCACCCAACTCCACCACCATCAGACCTCCTGAGCATGCAGCACCCAACACCACCTTCATCACACCTTGCAGGCAGCACCCAAGCCGAGAGCAGTCGCTGCTGCAGCCTTTATAGGTGGATGAATTATCTATTAATAACTGAATTAGCTGCACAAATAATAGCGGTAATGACATTTTAGGAGACAATAAGTCTGAGGATTGTCAGTGCGCGGCGGCGGTGTGAGCTTCACGTCTCACTGGGTTTTCAAAATGAAGAGAGCTGTGTGCGCTGGCCGAGCCCGCCGCCCCGGCCCATTTCCCTGCATAATTTACTTGTTGTCAATTTGTATAGCCACATTACACATGCAAATTGAGCTGGCTGCGCAAACACCACTTAGAGATGATAAAACCGCGCTGACGGCGGCTGTAGTCGCGGCTTTATTTCACGTGCTCACCCAGGTCAAGCAATCCATGTATCTGACGATTGTGTGTACCCAATTTGCTTGTAATTATATTGGCAAATGATTCTCCGTAATCGTATTATTTTTGGCCGTCTCCTTGTGCCGGGGATAATTAGCTTTCTTTGCTGAGCTTAAGAAAAAAAAGAAAGAAGAAGGAGCGGGAAGGAGTAACAGTGATACAAGTGGGGACGGTGCGGCGGCGGCCTCCGTTATCTGCGGGGGAGCTGCTCCTATTCCGGAAGCTTTGTGTGAATTAAAAATGTCATAGTTCCTAATATCGGAGGCGCTGCTCATTCCGCGCTGAATTAGGGCCCTGAAACCTCGGCGTTTGCTACCAGATATCGCAGCCACTTTATATGTTAATCTGTGCTAATGAATTCCACAGCCGCCGCCGCCGCCGCCAGATGACTCCAATTATTACCACTTATGGAGATAGGACTTTTCATTTAAAGTTCAATTCAAATTGTGGCGATAAACAGCCAGACACGGCAGATAGCCCCCAATTATCGCCGCGCGTCACCACAGGTTACCCCAAGACGGAAACAGCCAACTCCAGCAAGATCCGCCCATAGCCCCCCCAGATCAGCAGGGGGCGGGGCTGTGACTACCTCTCAGACAGGATATACAGGCAGGTTGTCAGCAGTAATAGATGTTCCTGTAGTATAAGGTGTGGATCTCATGTCTGATCACATGTCATTATATCAGTGATGTCATCAGCAGGGGGCGGGGCTGTGACTACCCCTCAGACAGGATATACAGGCAGGTTGTCAGCAGTAATAGATGTTCCTGTAGTATAAGGTGTGGATCTCATGTCTGATCACATGTCATTATATCAGTGATGTCATCAGCAGGGGGCGGGGCTGTGACTACCTCTCAGACAGGATATACAGGCAGGTTGTCAGCAGTAATAGATGTTCCTGTAGTATAAGGTGTGGATCTCATGTCTGATCACATGTCATTATATCAGTGATGTCATCAGCAGGGGCGGGGCTGTGACTACCCCTCAGACAGGATATACAGGCAGGTTGTCAGCAGTAATAGATGTTCCTGTAGTATAAGGTGTGGATCTCATGTCTGATCACATGTCATTATATCAGTGATGTCATCAGCAGGGGCTGGGCTGTGACTACCTCTCAGACAGGATATACAGGCAGGTTGTCAGCAGTAATAGATGTTCCTGTAGTATAAGGTGTGGATCTCATGTCTGATCACATGTCATTATATCAGTGATGTCATCAGCAGGGGGCGGGCTGTGACTACCTCTCAGACAGGATATACAGGCAGGTTGTCAGCAGTAATAGATGTTCCTGTAGTATAAGGGTGTGGATCTCATGTCTGATCACATGTCATTATATCAGTGATGTCATCAGCAGGGGGCGGGGCTGTGACTACCTCTCAGACAGGATATACAAGCAGGTTGTCAGCAGTAATAGATGTTCCTGTAGTATAAGGTGTGGATCTCATGTCTGATCACATGTCATTATATCAGTGATGTCATCAGCAGGGGCGGGGCTGTGACAACCTCTCAGACAGGATATACAGGCAGGTTGTCAGCAGTAATAGATGTTCCTGTAGTATAAGGTGTGGATCTCATGTCTGATCCCATGTCATTATATCAGTGATGTCATCAGCAGGGGGCGGGGCTGTGACTACCCCTCAGACAGGATATACAGGCAGGTTGTCAGCAGTAATAGATGTTCCTGTAGTATAAGGGGTGTGGTCCTCATGTCTGGGGCTCTGTATAGGAGACACCCGTTATTATGGACAGTGGGTCCACAGGCCTGTAAAGCTCTGCTGCATATGTTTGTTTTAGCTGCAGACTATCGCCCCTTTACCGGTGGAGTGTTGTGGTGCATGTGAACAGACTCAGCTGGTGACGGTTTAGTCAGCAGCCGCTTTAATCCTGCCTTTCATGTCGCCGTTTACAGGTAGCGTGTAATGGAGCCAGCTCTCTCGTTTCCAGCACTGCGGATTAATTCCCCCACACAAAGGCTTCAAACAGCAGTTTAGCGTCCAGTGTAATTACTGGTCTGTACTGGAGAGAAATGGGCCGCACACACGGGGCCAAGCCTTGGACGCTTTCCAGGACATCAAATCAATGAGAGCCATCCGAGGTGGATTCAGCAAGTAATCGGCAGATCTGCACAAAATGTTGGAGGGGGCTTTCTGTTATCAGCCATTACCCACTGATCCTGAAGAATAGAGCAGGATATAGGGCATAGAGAAGAGGAGGAGACAGTCCTGCAGATGTATATAAGAGAAGGTCCCACAGGAAGATGTATGAGGAGGAGGCGTTCAGCAGGAAGACATAAGAGAAGAAGAAGGTCCCACAGGAAGATGCATGAGGAGAAGACGGTTCTGCAGGAGGACATAAGAGAAGAAGAAGGTCCCACAGGAAGATGTATGAGGAGGAGGTGTTCAGCAGGAGGACATAAGAGAAGAAGAAGGTCCCACAGGAAGATGTATGAGGAGGAGGCGTTCAGCAGGAGGACATAAGAGAAGAAGAAGGTTTCACAGGAAGATGTATCAGGAGGAGGTGTTCAGCAGGAGGACATAAGAGAAGAAGAAGGTCCCACAGTAAGATGTATGAGGAGGAGGCGTTCAGCAGGAGGACATAAGAGAAGAAGAAGGTCCCACAGGAAGATGTATAAGGAGGAGGCGTTCAGCAGGAGGACATAAGAGAAGAAGAAGGTCCCACAGGAAGATGTATGAGGAGGAGGAGGCGTTCAGCAGGAGGACATAAGAGAAGAAAAAGGTCCCACAGGAAGATGTATGAGGACGAGGCGTTCAGCAGGAAGACATAAGAGAAGAAGAAGGTCCCACAGGAAGATGCATGAGGAGAAGACGGTTCTGCAGGAGGACATAAGAGAAGAAGAAGGTTCCACAGGAAGATGTATGAGGAGGAGGTGTTCAGCAGGAGGACATAAGAGAAGAAGAAGGTCCCACAGGAAGATGTATGAGGAGGAGGCGTTCAGCAGGAGGACATAAGAGAAGAAGAAGGTTCCACAGGAAGATGTATCAGGAGGAGGTGTTCAGCAGGAGGACATAAGAGAAGAAGAAGGTCCCAAAGGAAGATGTATGAGGAGGAGGCATTCAGCAGGAGGACATAAGAGAAGAAGAAGGTCCCACAGGAAGATGTATAAGGAGGAGGCGTTCAGCAGGAGGACATAAGAGAAGAAGAAGGTCCCACAGGAAGATGTATGAGGAGGAGGCGTTCAGCAGGAGGACATAAGAGAAGAAAAAGGTCCCACAGGAAGATGTATGAGGAGGAGGCGTTCAGCAGGAGGACATAAGAGAAGAAAAAGGTCCCACAGGAAGATGTATGAGGACGAGGCGTTCAGCAGGAAGACATAAGAGAAGAAGAAGGTCTCACAGGAAGATGTATGAGGAGGAGGCGTTCAGCAGGAAGACATAAGAGAAGAAGAAGGTCCCAAAGGAAGATGTATGAGGAGGAGGCATTCAGCAGGAGGACATAAGAGAAGAAGAAGGTCCCACAGGAAGATGTATGAGGAGGAGGCGTTCAGCAGGAGGACATAAGAGAAGAAGAAGGTCCCACAGGAAGATGTATAAGGAGGAGGCGTTCAGCAGGAGGACATAAGAGAAGAAGAAGGTCCCACAGGAAGATGTATGAGGAGGAGGCTTTCAGCAGGAGGACATAAAAGAAGAAGGTCCCACAGGAAGATGTATGAGGAGGAGGCGTTCAGCAGGAGGACATAAGAGAAGGAGAAGGTCCCACAGGAAGATGTATGAGGAGGCGTTCAGCAGGAGGACATAAGAGAATAAGAAGGTCCCACAGGAAGATGTATGAGGAGAAGGAGTTCTGCAGGAGGACATACGAGAAGAAGAAGGTCCCACAGGAAGATGTATGAGGAGGAGGCGTTCAGCAGGAGGACATAAGAGAAGAAGAAGGTCCCACAGGAAGATGTAAGATGAGGAGGCGTTCAGCAGGAGGATATAAGAGAAGAAGAAGGTCCCACAGGAAGATGTATGAGGAGGAGACGGTTCTGCAGGAGTATATAAGAGAAGAAGAAGGTCCCACAGGAAGATGTATGAGGAGGAGACGGTTCTGCAGGAGTATATAAGAGAAGAAGGTCCCACAGGAAGATGTATAAGGAGGAGACGGTTCTGCAGGAGGACATAAGAGAAGAAGAAGGTCCCACAGAAAGATGTATGAGGAGGAGGCGTTCAGCAGGAGGACATAAGAGAAGAAGAAGGTCCCACAGGAAGATGTATAAGGAGGAGACGTTCAGCAGGAGGACATAAGAGAAGAAGAAGGTCCCACAGGAAGATGTATGAGGAGGAGGCGTTCAGCAGGAGGACATAAGAGAAGAAGAATGTCCCACAGGAAGATGTATGAGGACGAGGCGTTCAGCAGGAGGACATAAGAGGAGAAGAAGAATGTCCCACAGGAAGATGTATGAGGACGAGGCGTTCAGCAGGAGGACATAAGAGAATAAGAAGGTCCCACAGGAAGATGTATGAGAAAGGAGGCGTTCAGCAGGAGGACATAAGAGAAGAAGAAGGTCCCACAGAAAGATGTATGAGGAGAAGACTGTTCTGCAGGAGGACATAAGAGAAGAAGAAGGTCCCACAGTAAGATGTATGAGGAGAAGGAGTTCTGCAGGAGGACATAAGAGAAGAAGATGGTCCCACAGTAAGATGTATGAGAAGGAGTTCTGCAGGAGAACATAAGAGAAGAAGAAGGTCCCACAGGAAGATGTATGAGGAGGAGGCGTTCAGCAGGAGGACATAAGAGAAGAAGAAGGTCCCACAGGAAGATGTAAGAGGAGGAGGCGTTCAGCAGGAGGACATAAGAGAAGAAGAAGGTCCCACAGGAAGATGTATGAGGAGGAGACGGTTCTGCAGGAGTATATAAGAGAAGAAGAAGGTCCCACAGGAAGATGTATGAGGAGGAGACGGTTCTGCAGGAGTATATAAGAGAAGAAGGTCCCATAGGAAGATGTATAAGGAGGAGACGGTTCTGCAGGAGGACATAAGAGAAGAAGAAGGTCCCACAGGAAGATGTATAAGGAGGAGGCGTTCAGCAGGAGGACATAAGAGAAGAAGAAGGTCCCACAGGAAGATGTATGAGGAGGAGGCGTTCAGCAGGAGGACATAAGAGAAGAAGAAGGTCCCACAGGAAGATGTATGAGGAGAAGACTGTTCTGCAGGAGGACATAAGAGAAGAAGAAGGTCCCACAGGAAGATGTATGAGGAGGAGGTGTTCAGCAGGAGGACATAAGAGAAGAAGAAGGTCACACAGGAAGATGTATGAGGAGGAGGCATTCAGCAGGAGGACAAAAGAGAAGAAGAAGGTCCCACAGGAAGATGTATGAGGAGGAGGTGTTCAGCAGGAGGACATAAGAGAAGAAGAAGGTCCCACAGGAAGATGTATGAGGAGGAGGCGTTCAGCAGGAGGACATAAGAGAAGAAGAAGGTTCCACAGGAAGATGTATGAGGAGGAGGCATTCAGCTGGAGGACATAAGAGAAGAAGAAGGTCCCACAGGAAGATGTATGAGGAGGAGGCGTTCAGCAGGAAGACATAAGAGAAGAAGAAGGTCCCAAAGGAAGACGCATGAGGAGAAGACGGTTCTGCAGGAGGACATAAGAGAAGAAGAGGGTTCCACAGGAAGATGTATGAGGAGGAGGTGTTCAGCAGGAGGACATAAGAGAAGAAGAAGGTTCCACAGGAAGATGTATGAGGAGGAGGTGTTCAGCAGGAGGACATAAGAGAAGAAGAAGGTTTCACAGGAAGATGTATCAGGAGGAGGTGTTCAGCAGGAGGACATAAGAGAAGAAGAAGGTCCCACAGGAAGATGTATGAGGAGGAGGCGTTCAGCAGGAGGACATAAGAGAAGAAGAAGGTCCCACAGGAAGATGTGATGAGGAGGAGGCATTCAGCAGGAGGACATAAGAGAAGAAGAAGGTCCCACAGGAAGATGTATGAGGAGGAGGCGTTCAGCAGGAGGACATAAGAGAAGAAGAAGGTCCCACAGGAAGATGTATGAGGAGGAGGCAGGCTTCAGCAGGAGGACATAAGAGAAGAAAAAGGTCCCACAGGAAGATGTATGAGGACGAGGCGTTCAGCAGGAGGACATAAGAGAAGAAAAAGGTCCCACAGGAAGATGTATGAGGAGGAGGCGTTCAGCAGGAGGACATAAGAGAAGAAGAAGGTCCCACAGGAAGATGTATGAGGAGGAGGCGTTCAGCAGGAGGACATAAGAGAAGAAGAAGGTCCCACAGGAAGATGTATGAGGAGGAGACGTTCAGCAGGAGGACATAAGAGAGAGAAGCAAGGTCCTCACAGGAAGATGTATGGAGGAGGAGGCAGTTCAGCAGGAGGACATAAGAGAAGAAGAAGGTCCCACAGGAAGATGTATGAGAGAGGCGTTCAGCAGGAGGACATAAGAGAAGAAGAAGGTCCCACAGGAAGATGTATGAGGAGGAGGCGTTCAGCAGGAGGACATAAGAGAAGAAGAAGGTCCCATAGGAAGATGTAAGGAGGAGGAGGCGTTCAGCAGGAGGACATAAGAGAAGAAGAAGGTCCCACAGGAAGATGTATGAGGAGGAGACGGTTCTGCAGGAGGATATAAGAGAAGAAGAAGGTCCTACAGGAAGATGTATGAGGAGGAGACTGTTCTGCAGGGAGATATAAGAGAATAAGAAGGTCCTACAGGAAGATGTATAAGGAGGAGACGGTTCTGCAGGAGGACATAAGAGAAGAAGAAGGTCCCACAGGAAGATGTATAAGGAGGAGGCGTTCAGCAGGAGGACATAAGAGAAGAAGAAGGTCCCACAGGAAGATGTATGAGGAGGAGGCGTTCAGCAGGAGGACATAAGAGAATAAGAAGGTCCCACAGGAAGATGTATGAGGAGAAGACTGTTCTGCAGGAGGACATAAGAGAAGAAGAAGGTCCCACAGTAAGATGTATGAGGAGAAGGAGTTCTGCAGGAGGACATAAGAGAAGAAGATGGTCCACAGTAAGATGTATGAGGAGGAGGTTCTGCAGGAGGACATAAGAGAAGAAGAAGGTCCCACAGGAAGATGTATGAGGAGGAGGCGTTCAGCAGGAGGACATAAGAGAAGAAGAAGGTCCCACAGGAAGATGTATGAGGAGGAGGCGTTCAGCAGGAGGACATAAGAGAAGAAGAAGGTCCCACAGGAAGATGTATGAGGAGGAGACGGTTCTGCAGGAGTATATAAGAGAAGAAGAAGGTCCCACAGGAAGATGTATGAGGAGGAGGCGTTCAGCAGGAGGACATAAGTGAAGAAGAAGGTCCCAAAGGAAGATGTATGACGAGGAGGCGTTCAGCAGGAGGACATAAGAGAAGAAGAAGGTCCCACAGGAAGATGTATGGAGGAGGAGGCGTTCAGCAGGAGGACATAAGAGAAGAAGAAGGTCCCACAGGAAGATGTATGAGGAGGAGGCGTTCAGCAGGAGGACATAAGTGAAGAAGAAGGTCCCAAAGGAAGATGTATGACGAGGAGGCGTTCAGCAGGAGGACATAAGAGAAGAATAAGGTCCCACAGGAAGATGTATGAGGAGGAGGCGTTCAGCAGGAGGACATAAGAGAAGAAGAAGGTCCCACAGGAAGATGTATGAGGAGGAGGCGTTCAGCAGGAGGACATAAGAGAAGAAGAAGGTCCCAAAGGAAGATGTATGAGGAGGAGGCGTTCAGCAGGAGGACATAAGAGAAGAAGAAGGTCCCACAGGAAGATGTATAGGAGGAGGAGGCGTTCAGCAGGAGGACATAAGAGAAGAAGAAGGTCCCACAGGAAGATGTATGAGGAGGAGGCGTTCAGCAGGAGGACATAAGAGAAGAAGAAGGTCCTACAG
Source organism: Bufotes viridis (assembly GCA_033119425.1). Classification (NCBI taxonomy): domain Eukaryota; kingdom Metazoa; phylum Chordata; class Amphibia; order Anura; family Bufonidae; genus Bufotes; species Bufotes viridis. Next base: position 631,159 of record CM065594.1, read on the forward strand.
GAAGATGTGAGAGGCGCTCAGCAGGAGGACATAAGAGAGAAGAAGGTCCCACAGGAAGATGTATGAGGAGGAGGCGTTCAGCAGGAGGACATAAGAGAAGAAGAAGGTCCCACAGGAAGATGTATGAGGAGGAGGCGTTCAGCAGGAGGACATAAGAGAAGAAGAAAGTTCCATAGGAAGATGTATGAGGAGGAGGCGTTCAGCAGGAGGACATAAGAGAAGAAGAATGTCCCACAGGAAGATGTATGAGGAGGAGGCATTCAGCAGGAGGACATAAGAGAAGAAGAAGGTCCCACAGGAAGATGTAAGAGGAGGAGGCGGTTTTGCAGGAGTATGTAAGAGAAGAAGAAGGTCCCACAGGAAGATGTATGAGGACGAGGCGTTCAGCAGGAGGACATAAGAGAAGAAGAAGGTCCCACAGGAAGATGTATGAGGAGGAGACGGTTCTGCAGGAGTATATAAGAGAAGAAGGTCCCACAGGAAGATGTATGAGGAGGAGACGGTTCTGCAGGAGGACATAAGAGAAGAAGAAGGTCCCACAGGAAGAAGTATAAGGAGGAGGCAGTTCTGTTGCATGACATAAGAGGAGAAGGAATATGTATGAGGAGGATGCAGTTCTGCTGGATGACATAAGAGGAGAAGAGGGTCCCATGGGAAGATGTAAGAGGAGGATGAACTTCTGCAGGAGGTCATAAGAGGAGAAGGCCCCACAGGAAGATGTAAGAGGAGGATGCAGTTCTGCAGATGTTTATAAGAGAAGAAGAAGGTCCCACAGGAAGATGTAAGAAGAGAATGTGGTTCAGCAGGAAGACATAAGAGGAGAAGAAGGTCCTACAGGAAAATGTAAGAGGAGTAGGCGGTTCTGCAGGAGGAAATAAGAGGATAAAAAGGTACCACAGGAAGAGGTAAGAGGAGGAGACGATTCTGCAGGAGGATATAAGAGGAGGAGAAGGTCCCACAGGAAGATGTAAGAGGAGGAGGCAGTTCTGCAAGAGGACATAGAAGGAGAAGAAGTTCCCGCAGGAATATGTAAGAGGAGGAGGCGATTCTGCAGGAGGACATAAGAGTAGAAGAAGATCCCACAGGAAAATGTAAGAGGAGGAGGCGATTCTGCAGGAGGACATAAGAGTAGAAGAAGATCCCACAGGAAAATGTAAGAGGAGGAGACGATTCTGCAGGAGGACATAAGAGGAGAAGAAGTTCCCACAGGAAGATGTAAGAGGAGGAGGCAGTTCTGCAGGAGGACATAAGGGGAGAAGAAGGTCCCACAGGAAGATGTAAGAGGAGGATGCAGTTCTGCAGCTGTGTATAAAAGGAGAAGAAGGTCCCACAGGAAGATGTAAGAGGATGAGGCGGTTCAACAGGAGGACATACGAGGTGAAGAAGGTCCTACAGGAAGATGTAAGAGGAGGCGGCGGTTTAACAGGAGGACATAAGAGGTGAAGAAGGTCCTACAGGAAGATGTAAGAGGAGGAGGGAGTTCTGCAGGAGGACATAAGAGGAGAAAAAGGTCCCACAGGAAGATGTAAGAGGAGGAGGCAGTTCTGCAGGAGAACACAACAGGAGAAGAAGGTCCCACGGGAAGATATAAGGGGAGGAGGAGGTGGTTCTGCAGGGGTGCATAGGAGAAGAAGTTCCTGCAGGAAGACAGAAAGATGTAAGTGAAAGAGGAGGTGGTTCTGCAGTAGGACATAAGAGGAGAAGAAGGTCCCACATGAAAATGTCAGAGGAGGAGGGGGTTCTGCAGGAGGACATAAGAGGAGAAGAAGATCCCACAGGATGATGTAAGAGCAGGAGGCGATTCTGCAGGAGGATATAAGAGTAGACAAAGGTCCGACAGGAATATGTAAGAAGAGGAGGTGGTCCTGTATAAGTATATAAGAGGAAAAAAAGTTCCTGCGGGAAGATCTAAGAGGAGGAGGCAGTTATGCAGGAAGTCATAAGAGTAGAAGAAGGTCCCACAGGAAGATGTAAGTAGAGGAGGCAGTGCTGCAAGAGGACATAAGAGGATAAGAAGGTTCCACAGGAAGAAATAGGAGGCGGAGGCGGTTCTGCAGGAGGACATAAGAGGTGGAGAAGGTCCCACAGGAAACTTAAAGAGGAAGAGGCAGTTCTGCAGGAGGACATAAGAGGAGAGGCAGTTCTGCAGGAGGACATAAGAGGAGAAGAAGGTCCTGCAGAAAGATGCAAGAGGAGGAGGCAGTTCTGCAGGAGGACATAATGTCACGAGGGTGTCAGGAGCCACGTCTGACTCCGTTATACCCAGGGTCAGGAAGTGGCAGCGGGTGGCTGCACGCTCTATGTCTAAAGATTGCGCTGTTACTTAATGGTAGCTTTCTGTGTTTGCCTCGCAATTCTTTTTGTCTCACTCAGGGATCCGTAGCTTCTTCTCCTCAGCTGTTTCTTGTCCGCCACTCCCAACCTCCTTAGATTCCCCCTTCCCACTTCTCTGGTTGCCAGATATGGAGCTTCCTGCCTGGACTTCTATACTGACCCACTGGAGCTGTGTTGCTGTTTTGCCTGGTTGTCGTACCAGGGCGTTACCCTCCGGATCCCTGTTGGGCTTTTGTTGTCTGCTGTCGTCGCCCACCTGGGACTATATGTTTTGTCTGTATTGTCTGTCCTCTCCCTGGTGTTTTCCTTTAGTGTTAGTGGTGAGGACTAGTGCTCCCACCGCCCTATTCTCTACTTAGGGCTCAGCTCAAGGAAAGCCAGGGTTTAGGCACATGATCGGCATACGGGTGAAGAACCCGTCTAGGGACGTCAGGGCAGTCAGGTGCCAGCTTCAAGGTGAGTTAGGGGTCACCACCTTTCCCTCTCCCTTGGACAGGGCTTTCCCTTTTCCCTCCCTTTGCGTCACACGTCTGTGATCGGCACGCCGGTCGTGATACAAAGGAGGAGAAGACAGTCCATTAGAGATGGCCCGAACTATCTGCTGGCGAACATAGCTTGTTCGTGTTCACCACGGCGGGCGATGTTCGGTCCGCCCCCTATACATCATCATTGAGCAAACTTTGACCCTGTACCTCACAGTCAGCAGACACATTCCAGCCAATCAGCAGCATACCCTCCCTCCCAGACCCTCCCACCTCCTGAACAGCATCCATTTTAGATTCATTCAGAAGCTGCAGTCTTAGTGAGAGGAGGGAGAGTGGAGCTGCTGCTGATTTAATAGGGAAATCGATAGATAGGCTAGTGTATTCAGTGTCCACTCCAGTCCTGAAAGACTCATCTGATCTCTGCTGTAAGGACAGCGTCCTGACAGCACCCCAAAAAGCCCTTTTTAGGGCTGCAACATTAGTCCGTGTGGCGAAACCAACCGCGCCACTGGGTTTTGGAGGGGACAGATTGCTCGCCTCCTGCCCTGCGACTATGGCCCCATGTATGCTTGTCCTGTTTGAGCGGTGATGCCCCAGATAGCTCTGCTATGGAGCCCATTCGTATGATGAAAGACTATGGGAAAGACTTTAGCTCCATGGCAATTGAACTGGATATGTGTGGTCTGAGCGCCATTCAATAATGTGCGCTCAGACCTAAGCTATCTGGGGATATGTTGCATGTATATGTTTTATGTAGTAATTGTAACATTGTGTAATTTTATGTCCTTTTGCAACCATGTGCTCAATGGAGTCTGCCTCTATCCTTGGATATATTGAGCGCTCAGATCCAAGCCATCTGGGGATATGTTAAATGTCTGTGTGTACTGTAAAGGGTGGGACATTGTGTATTGAATAGTGATGTCTGTCCTATTGTCCCCACGTGTGTATTGGCGATTTCCTTGTCCTGAGAGATAATTGAATGACTCCTCAATTGTCTCCAGGACAGAAGACATTGTGTATTCTCCTGCCTGTGATGATTACATTAACCTGTGTAGGGTGATTGTATCACAGGCAGAGGGGAGGGATATGCTGGGGGTGTCTGTATTGTCCCATTGTGTGTGATTGGCTGCTGTATCCCCTGTGTCGCAGTCTTCCTTCTGGTCCCCTAGGGAGTGTCCACCAGGTGGGAGACCTGATAAATACCGGGCAGGTAGCCCTCAATAAGAGAGAATTCCTGTTTAACCATTAATACGGAGCCTCGTCTCGTACTTGGGGGAATTGCTACGCCAGAACGTTCTCTGCCTGTTCCAGGAAAGGAGGACTTTGTATGGTCTCCACTTCGTGGATTCCAGCGGCTGTGGGTTGCTGTGCTCTTCCTCCAGGGGAATCGCCTGAACGGCATTAACCCTCGCTATACTGGGTTATACCCGTAACAGTCCTTATTTTTTTCCTCCATATATATATTGCAGTTGCCTGGCCTGCCCGTGTGTGAGGAGCTGCAGGCCCATCGAGACTGTAGTGTGCCCACTGGCAGTGCTCCACCACTGATACCGGGTGGCACAGTACCTAGCACGCGTAGTACCACTTATCTAAAAAAAAAAATGACAGGCAGAGGCAGTCCACCCCGCAGGGGCCGTTGTGGTCGTGGTGCTGTGATTTCCACTGTCCCTGGAATAATGCCCAGTGTTCAGAGGCCACGTACCCTGAACCTGAAAAATTCTGAGGACATAGTTGACTGGCTTAGACAGGACACCCAATCTTCAACAGCTTCCGCTAAGAACCTTGACGCACCGTCCTCCTCCAGCTCAGCTTCGGTCACCTGCTCTCAAGTTACCACGCACCCGCCCGCCGCCACCACCACCACTACCACCACAGCCACCACAGCCGCTTCACTTGATCCGTCAGAGGAGTTATTTACACATCAGTTGGATGCAATTAGTGATGCGCAACCATTATTGCCAGATGATGTAGATTACGGGGATATGTCTCAGTCAGGCAGGATTACACACATGGACGTACAGTGTGATGATGATGATGATGATGTTAGTATCCGCTGCCGCTTCCTTTGCTGAGGTGTCAGATACAAGTGAAGCGGTTGATGATGACGATGTGTCCACGGATGCCACGTGGGTGCCTGCTCGAAGAGAAGAAGAGGGGAAAGTTCTGAAGGGAGACAGAGAGAATGAGGAGACGAGTTGGAAGCAGGGGAGGTCGTCGCAAGGAGTTAGTGGCACAGTCAGACAGCATGTATCGGCACCTGGGGTCAGCCAGACAGCACGCCAGTCAACGCATGCTGTGCCACCACCAGAATGCCGTCATTGCAAAGCTCAGCAGTGTGGCATTTTTTTGTGTGTCTGCCTCTGATAACAGCGATGCAATTTGCAACCTGTGCCAAAAGAAACTGAGTTGTGGGAAGTCCAACACCCACCTCAGTACAACTGCTTGGCGAAGGCACATGATCTCACATCACAAACGCCTATGGGATCAACACATGAGTACAAGCAGCACACAAACTCAAAGCCACCATGCTCCTCCTGGTCCAGCATCTTCAGCCACCGCCAACCACTGCTGTCCTCCCTGCCCCCTCTCAACCACCCGCCACTCCTCCTCTCACCTTCAGCAGTTCCTGCTCATCTGCCCACAGTCAGGTGTCTGTCAAGACATGTTTGAGTGTA
>CM065594.1:636663-732807 GCA_033119425.1 Bufotes viridis
CTCAGTATCTGCTCTTATTCTGTATATATACACTGCACAGTACCACTTCTCCTGTCCTGTATACTGGGTGTAATCCTCAGTATCTGCTCTTATTCTGTATATATACACTGCACAGTACCACTTCTCCTGTCCTGTATACCGGTGTAATCCTCAGTATCTGCTCTTATTCTGTATATATATACACTGCACAGTACCACTTCTCCTGTCCTGTATACTGGGTGTAATCCTCAGTATCTGCTCTTATTCTGTATATATACACTGCACAGTACCACTTCTCCTGTCCTGTATACTGGGTGTAATCCTCAGTATCTGCTCTTATTCTGTATATACTACACTGCACAGTACCACTTCTCCTGTCCTGTATACTGGGTGTAATCCTCAGTATCTGCTCTTATTCTGTATATATATACACTGCACAGTACCACTTCTCCTGTCCTGTATACTGGGTGTAATCCTCAGTATCTGCTCTTATTCTGTATATATACACTGCACAGTACCACTTCTCTGTCCTGTATACTGGGTGTAATCCTCAGTATCTGCTCTTATTCTGTATATATGACACTGCACAGTACCACTTCTCCTGTCCTGTATACTGGGTGTAATCCTCAGTATCTGCTCTTATTCTGTGTATATATACACTGCACAGTACCACTTCTCCTGTCCTGTATACTGGGTGTAATCCTCAGTATCTGCTCTTATTCTGTATATATATACACTGCACAGTACCACTTCTCCTGTCCTGTATACTGGGTGTAATCCTCAGTATCTGCTCTTATTCTGTATATATACACTGCACAGTACCACTTCTCCTGTCCTGTATACTGGGTGTAATCCTCAGTATCTGCTCTTATTCTGTATATATACACTGCACAGTACCACTTCTCCTGTCCTGTATACTGGGTGTAATCCTCAGTATCTGCTCTATTCTGTATTATATACACTGCACAGTACCACTTCTCCTGTCCTGTATACCGGGTGTAATCCTCAGTATCTGCTCTTATTCTGTATATATATATACACTGCACAGTACCACTTCTCCTGTCCTGTATACTGGGTGTAATCCTCAGTATCTGCTCTTATTCTGTATATATATACACTGCACAGTACCACTTCTCCTGTCCTGTATACTGGGTGTAATCCTCAGTATCTGCTCTTATTCTGTATATATATACACTGCACAGTACCACTTCTCCTGTCCTGTATACTGGGTGTAATCCTCAGTATCTGCTCTTATTCTGTATATATATACACTGCACAGTACCACTTCTCCTGTCCTGTATACTGGGTGTAATCCTCAGTATCTGCTCTTATTCTGTATATATACACTGCACAGTACCACTTCTCCTGTCCTGTATGCCGGGTGTAATCCTCAGTATCTGCTCTTATTCTGTATATATGACACTGCACAGTACCACTTCTCCTGTATACTGGGTGTAATCCTCAGTATCTGCTCTTATTCTGTGTATATATACACTGCACAGTACCACTTCTCCTGTCCTGTATACTGGGTGTAATCCTCAGTATCTGCTCTTATTCTGTTATATATATACACTGCACAGTACCACTTCTCCTGTCCTGTATACTGGGTGTAATCCTCAGTATCTGCTCTTATTCTGTATATATATACACTGCACAGTACCACTTCTCCTGTCCTGTATGCCGGGTGTAATCCTCAGTATCTGCTCTTATTCTGTATATATATACACTGCACAGTACCACTTCTCCTGTCCTGTATACTGGGTGTAATCCTCAGTATCTGCTCTTATTCTGTATATATATACACTGCACAGTACCACTTCTCCTGTCCTGTATACTGGGTGTAATCCCCAGTATCTGCTCTTATTCTGTATATATATACACTGCACAGTACCACTTCTCCTGTCCTGTATACTGGTGTAATCCCCAGTATCTGCTCTTATTCTGTATATATATACACTGCACAGTACCACTTCTCCTGTCCTGTATACTGGGTGTAATCCCCAGTATCTGCTCTTATTCTGTAATATATACACTGCACAGTACCACTTCTCCTGTCCTGTATACTGGGTGTAATCCTCAGTATCTGCTCTTATTCTGTATATATGTACACTGCACAGTACCACTTCTCCTGTCCTGTATACTGGTGTAATCCTCAGTATCTGCTCTTATTCTGTATATATATACACTGCACAGTACCACTTCTCTGTCCTGTATACTGGGTGTAATCCTCAGTATCTGCTCTTATTCTGTATATATATACACTGCACAGTACCACTTCTCCTGTCCTGTATACTGGGTGTAATCCCCAGTATCTGCTCTTATTCTGTGTATATATACACTGCACAGTACCACTTCTCCTGTCCTGTATACTGGGTGTAATCCTCAGTATCTGCTCTTATTCTGTATATATATACACTGCACAGTACCACTTCTCCTGTCCTGTATACTGGGTGTAATCCTCAGTATCTGCTCTTATTCTGTATATAATACACTGCACAGTACCACTTCTCCTGTCCTGTATACTGGGTGTAATCCTCAGTATCTGCTCTTATTCTGTTATATATACACTGCACAGTACCACTTCTCCTGTCCTGTATACTGGGTGTAATCCTCAGTATCTGCTCTTATTCTGTATATATATACACTGCACAGTACCACTTCTCCTGTCCTGTATACTGGGTGTAATCCTCAGTATCTGCTCTTATTCTGTATATATATATACACTGCACAGTACCACTTCTCCTGTCCTGTATACTGGGTGTAATCCTCAGTATCTGCTCTTATTCTGTATATATATACACTGCACAGTACCACTTCTCCTGTCCTAGTATACCGGGTGTAATCCTCAGTATCTGCTCTTATTCTGTATATATATACACTACACAGTACCACTTCTCCTGTCCTGTATACTGGGTGTAATCCTCAGTATCTGCTCTTATTCTGTATATATATACACTGCACAGTACCACTTCTCCTGTATACTGGGTGTAATCCTCAGTATCTGCTCTTATTCTGTATATATACACTGCACAGTACCACTTCTCCTGTCCTGTATACTGGGTGTAATCCTCAGTATCTGCTCTTATTCTGTATATATATATACACTGCACAGTACCACTTCTCCTGTCCTGTATACTGGGTGTAATCCTCAGTATCTGCTCTTATTCTGTATATATATATACACTGCACAGTACCACTTCTCCTGTCCTGTATACCGGGTGTAATCCTCAGTATCTGCTCTTATTCTGTATATATATTACACTGCACAGTACCACTTCTCCTGTCCTGTATACCGGGTGTAATCCTCAGTATCTGCTCCTATTCTGTATATTATACACTGCACAGTACCACTTCTCCTGTCCTGTATACTGGGTGTAATCCTCAGTATCTGCTCTTATTCTGTATATATACACTGCACAGTACCACTTCTCCTGTATACTGGGTGTAATCCTCAGTATCTGCTCTTATTCTGTATATATACACTGCACAGTACCACTTCTCCTGTCCTGTATACTGGGTGTAATCCTCAGTATCTGCTCTTATTCTGTATATATATACACTGCACAGTACCACTTCTCCTGTCCTGTATACTGGGTGTAATCCTCAGTATCAGCTCTTATTCTGTATATATACACTGCACAGTACCACTTCTCCTGTCCTGTATACTGGGTGTAATCCTCAGTATCTGCTCTTATTCTGTATATATATACACACTGCACAGTACCACTTCTCCTGTCCTGTATACTGGGTGTAATCCTCAGTATCTGCTCTTATTCTGTATATATACACTGCACAGTACCACTTCTCCTGTCCTGTATACCGGGTGTAATCCTCAGTATCTGCTCTTATTCTGTATATATATACACAGCACAGTACCACTTCTCCTGTCCTGTATACCGGGTGTAATCCTCAGTATCTGCTCTTATTCTGTATATATATACACACTGCACAGTACCACTTCTCCTGTCCTGTATACTGGGTGTAATCCTCAGTATCTGCTCTTATTCTGTATATATATACACTGCACAGTACCACTTCTCCTGTCCTGTATACTGGGTGTAATCCTCAGTATCTGCTCTTATTCTGTATATATATACACAGCACAGTACCACTTCTCCTGTCCTGGATGGAGGAATGGTCCTGTGCAGTCTCCTCTTGGGGTGCTCCTTTGGCCGCTTGTCTCGCTCTAGTGGCTTCCGCCAGTCTTTTGGTCTGATGAACCTTCATCTGATTGTTCTGGAGATTAGTTTATAGAAAGAACTGTCTCTGTGACTGGAGAGCTCCGTTTTGACTGGGTGCCACCTTCTTTGGTCCACCCTATGTCTTCTCTTATAGTGCTTGGAGCGGAGAGATGTCCCTGGTGACCTCCACAGCAGGAGCAGCACAAATCACTGAAGGCAGCCTCCAGTTTTGGTAGCGATGGGGGCCACTGCCATGTCAGTAGATGGCTGGGGTCAGGTGAAGACAATGAAGACGTGTGAATGCAGAGCTCTCAGATACACACCCTGTAATGAGCCGCCAGCTGCGTGTCCAGCACATGACCAGGGATATTCTCATCTGCTGGTAGATGAGTGAATTATGTGCTGCACTTTATTATTTGGTGGTTTAGGGGGCTCTCTTTCCTGCAGAAGTCTCCTTTAGGCCAAATATACCCCAGTATTCACTGCTATATCCGCAAGGACCTCAGAGCTGTATTATGGTGCCCATAGAACAGGGCCGGGCCGACACAGAGGCTGGGGAGGCTCCAGCCTCAGGGCGCAGGAGCCTCTGGGCGGCAGCCAGGCCACTGACAGATCCCCCTCAGGCTGCGGTCTGCGGCGGAATATGGAGCGGCCGGCGGCGGCGTAACGTGGTATCTCCCTACTTCATGCGATTTCAGGATCCGAGGAGCAGGGAAGAGGAGGTGTGTCACTTTCCTGATAGGCCGGCGTAGGTGGCGCGATGACGTCATCGCGCTGCCTCCGCTGGAGGCTGCCGGCCTATCAGGAAAGGGACACACCTCTTCCCTGCTCCAGCCCGAGACACAGACAGGGAAGCTGGCGGTGGCGGGAGCTGAAAGGAGAAGGAGAAGGGGCCGGCTCCACCATGTATGAAGCGAGCAGGATGGGCAGCCGGCGTGGAGCTGAAGAGGAGAAGAGGAATGGAGTCCTGGTGTCCAGTGCAGGGGAGCCCAGACATCCAGTGCGTGTGACAAGGTGAAAGTGCACCAATCATGTATCCATATGTGTAATGTATGTAGTGCAGTGTGTGATCTACACACTGCAGTACATACATCACACACTGCAGTACATATATCACACATCTCACACTGATGGATGTGCACTCTGTGGTAAATGCACAGGTGGCTATTATAAGATATGAGATAATGTGGAGGGAAGATCCGCCATATTGGACTGTGCATTTACTACACACTGCACCACATACATCACACACCCTGCTTTACATACATCACACACTGATATATGTAGTACACTGTGTGTGTGATGTATATGGTGCAGTGTGTAATATGCACTAGGTGAGTTATTATAGCCAAGAGATAATGTCCAGGGAAAATCCTCCATATTGGACTGGACTTTATCTCTTGGCTATAATAACCACCTGTGCATTTACTACACTCTGCACCATATACATCGCACACAGTGTACTACATATATCAGTGTAAGATGTGTGTGATGTATATGGTGCAGAGTGTAGTAAATGCACAGGTGGTCATTATAGCCAAGAGATAAAGTCCAGTCCAATATGGAGGATCTTCCCTGGACATTATCGCTTGGCAATAATAACCACCTGTGCATATACTACACACTGGATTCACAAGGCTGGATTCATACGTCTGTGGAACACGGTCTGTGTGATACCGGCCTGGATTTCTTCTGCGTGCAGAAGCGCACTGCGTAAGTGGTTGCTATGATGCTGTGCGCTTCCTGCTGCCGCCGCAGTACAGTAATGCTCTCGTACAGATCAAACCAGTGCAATACTGTACTGCGGCGGCAGCAGGAAACGCACGGCGTCATAGCAACCACTTGCGCAGTGCGCTCCTGCACTCAGAAGAAATCCAGGCCGGTATCACACAGACCATGTTCCATGGACGTTCGAATCCAGCCTAAGGGTGGGCTCACACTAGCGCTATGGATTCCGTTACACAGCTTTCCATTATAACATAGTTATAAGAAAAAATAACGGAATCTATAAGATAGAGGTCAAAACGGAAGCCTTTAAGAGGCATTCCGTTTTGCTTACATCATAGTAGAAGTCTATAGGAATCATAACAGATCCATCTGGTTTCAGCGTGCTGGAAAGGGCTAGAGGGCTGCAAACTGAAGCAAAATGGGGGTAAGAGTAGGACAAGTGCCCTGCAAACAAATGTGGATAGGGAAATAACTTCAAATAACATAAAATACATAATTAAATATAAACGTTCTAAACCTGAGCACAAGTGAGTGACAGTGGCACCTGCCACCCAGCAAACAGAGGATGTGGCAGCAGCGCCACATCTTTCACCATCACCAAGCATCCCCACATTATCCCATGGAGCGTTCAGCTGTCCATCTCCTAATTAGAAATAGACAGAGGAAGTCCCCCCCCCCCCCCTCCGCCATCCCCGGCCCTGAATGCCTTGATTTCAAAATTCCTGGTCCTTTGAAATGCTGTCATTCCATCTGGTGGAGACAGAGACTTTTAAAAACCTTATGGTGGTGTCTGTCCCACAGTACGCGGTTCCCAGCCGCCACTACTTTTCCAGGCGAGACGTCCCTTCCCTGCACAACAAAGTGGAGGATAAAATCAGGTGTGCACTGCGCCATCTGTGGCAAGGTCCACATAACCACCAATACGTGGACCCGTAACCACGGGCAGGGACGCTTTATCTCCCTAACTGCACACTTAGTAAATGTAGTGGCGGCTGACCAGAGGCGGATAGCGGTTTGGCGCATGTCCTTCCGCCCCCGAGGATCGCAGGGCATTTCTCCTTCCCTCCTGTTGCCTCCTCCTCCTTCGCTTCCTCCAATTCAGTTAATCCAGCTCTTAGATTCTGGTGGGACAAATTCCCTTTTATCGGTGCTCAAGGACCCCCGCGGCAAATCATTTTATTAAATTTGTCGGTTAGATTGTTGGGTCACATTTCCACGGTTCTCAGGACTTTTTATTATGAAATGATGGAGAGGATGGGGCACTCTTACATACGGGGTAGCAGAGAGATAATGGGCTATATTAAAATGATAAATTTATTGTAAAATAATTATAAAATCAAGACGAGTACATACAGTGAAAGTGCAAGTGTAGTAGATGTAAAAAATAACAAAAATTGAGCCTATCAGTGTAGATGGTCCAACCAACCACTTATGGATCCAATGGTGATGGCTATCTTATATGTGGATGACTACAGTCCGTTCTTTGAAAGGGGAAAAAACCGAATCAATAATAAGCCGAATATAATCCACCTTCAAGTTCAATGTCTCTCCATCATTTCTGATATATTACTGTCCAATGTGATTGTCCAAGTAAATTATTCGAGTCATTAATTGTATCGAGCAGCGTCCCGCTCTTCAAGCTGTATTCAGCGGCGTCCCGCTAAAAAATAATATACACTTATGAATCGCGATTCTAATTGTTCGTATCCACTGGGTGGATCTTACCGGTGATGTATGGTGTAATAATCGATGTGATATTCCGATTCCGCCAGTGTCCGGCTTGAGGAGTCGTATCCCCCGTACCTCACTTTGGCGTTGCACGTGCGGGGCTCACGTGTAGAAGGGCTCCCGATTATGCCAGCGTCATTCTGTGGGTTCAGGGGTCACATTAGATTGTTGTTGCGAATCTTCCAGTAAGTTAATAAAGTTGTTATCGGACTTTGTATCTATTGGGACCATGGTTATATCCCAATAGATACAAAGTCCGATAACAACTTTATTAACTTACTGGAAGATTCGCAACAACAATCTAATGTGACCTCTGAACCCACAGAATGACGTCTTACCCTTACAGAGGTTCTGCAGTGTTTAGACTGATGATCTTTTCTCTGGATGGATCATCAGCATCTGATCGGCGGCAGTCTGACACTTCTGGAGCGCCGCGGCGTTCTCACTGTTTACCGTCGGCCCAGTGACGTCACGACTTGTATTAACTGGCCTGGGCGCGGCTAAGCTCCATTGAAGTGAACAGAGCTTAGCCGCGCCCAGGACAGTTGATACAAGTCGTGGCGTCACTGGGCCGACGGTAACAAGTGAGAAGGCCGCGGCACTCCAGGAGCGCCACTACCTTCTCAAACAGCTGATCGGGTGTCGGACTCCCGCCAATCAGATGCTGATGATTTATCCAGAGGATAGATCATCAGTTTAAACAAAGTGCAGAAGCCCTTTAACTTATATGGCCAGTCATATAGAAGTGGCTCGGAGGGTGGGTTCCTGCACCAACAGAGGCAAGGTACACAATTGTCCAGCCAGGGCACAGTACTGGAGGATGAAGCAGGTTCACAGCGGGGTGGCACCCAAAGCAGCTCATGGCCATCACTGGTGCGTGGCTGGGGGGATACAGAGGACACAGACGATACGCCTCCCACAGAGGACAGCTTGTCGTTGCCTCTGGGGAGCCTGGCACACATGAGCGACTACATGCTGCAGTGCCTGCGCAACGACAGCAGAGTTGCCCACATTGTAACTGGTGCTGCTTACTGGGTGGCCACCCTGCTGGATCCCCGGTACAAAGACAACGTGCCGTCCTTAATTCCCTCACTAGAGCGTGATCAAAAGAAGCCAACGCTGGTAGAGGCGCTGCTGATGGCATTCACACCTGACACCGGGGACTCAGTGGAAGCACAAGGCGAAGGCAGAGGAGGAGGAAGAGGAAGTAGCCAACACAGCTGGGGCACCGCCAACACCTCAGAAGGCCGGGTTAGCATGGCCGAAATGTGGAAAAGCTTTGTCATCACCCCACAACAACCAGCACCACCAGCAGATAGGGAACGTCTTAGCGGGAGGCAGCATTTCAGCAACATGGTGGAGCAGTATCTGTGCACACGCCGCCACGTACTGACTGATGGGTCTGCCCAGGGTCGTAGCTACAGGGAAAGCAGGGGAAGCGGCTGCTTTGGGGCCCTGACCCAGAAGGGGCCCATCCAGGAGGAGGAGGAGTAAAAGACTTTGTCAGGGCCCCTCAACAGTATTATGCAATGAGATTATATACAGTGGCAGTATAGACAGTGTAGAAAACCGATGGAACAGCTCCCGGGCCTGGTCTGAGAGAGCCATCTTTACTAGCCACAGGAATGGGGGCGGCATGAAAGGAAGGGGTTGAGAAAAAATTACTGGGGAGGGGGCCCCATTCAAATTTGCTGTTGGGCCCAGTCATTTCTAGCTACGCCACTGGGTCTGGCCCATTCAACTTCTGGGTCTCCAAATTGTCCACGTGGCCAGAGTTAGCATGTTATGCCTTGGAGGTGCTTTCCTGCCCGGCGGCCAGCGTTTTGTCTGAACGTGTATTCAGCGCGGCAGGGGGCGTCATTACTGACAAACGCAGCCGCCTGTCCGCAGCCAACGTGGACAAGCTGACGTTCATAAAAATGAACCAGGCATGGATCCCACAAGACCTGTCCCTCCCTTGTGCAGAATAGACACGTATACCGGCCGCACCCAGCCATTGTTATACTACAGCGCACTTACTCTTTGTGTTCTTTTTTATATTTCCCAATGTTTTGGGGTCTACCCCAATTTATAAAAAAAGAAAAAAACACATTGTTGTTGGCGACTACCTTCGGCTTTATGTCCGGCAACAATGTAACCGCCAATTGTAATGAACTAAGTTCCCAGTCAAGTATGCAGCGCAGGGTTACAGAAAGAAAGAAGGGGTACAGAAAGAAAGAAGGGGTACAGAAAGAAAGAAGGGGTACAGAAAGAAAGAAGGGGTACAGAAAGAAAGAAGGGGTACAGAAAGAAAGAAGGGGTACAGATCCCCCAACAATCTGAGCGCCACCTAATTTACAGCATATATTTCCCAGTCAGGTGTGCAGCGCAGGGGGAGTTCATGGCTAAAAAAAGTGTTTTTTTCAACCCCAATGTCCCAGTTGTATTTACTGATTTTATTTCACTATCAGATTTGCAGTTCAGGCCCCAAAGGTACTTTATAGGAAAAAAAGATGATTTTTTCACCCACAGTGAAACAAATGGATTTAACTAATTTTCTTTCACTATCACAAATGCAGTGCACATAGCAAATGTACTTTTTAGCAAAAAAAGGATTTGTCAGCCCAGAATCTAACGGATAGATTTACTGAATTAATGACACTGACATATTCAGCACAGGGGTACTTTACAGAATAAAAATGTGAATATATCCCCCCCCCCCCGGGTCCCTGAACTCACAGACAGATTACCTATATTATTTTCCCTTTCCCTGGCACATATGTACTGCAGTTGCACAAAATGGCCGCCGACACCAACCTAACTCACGGGCGGATTAAAGTCTTTGTCACTGGCCTCAGGAGAGGGCTAAAAACAGTGGCATTGCACCCACAAGAAAAAAAGGATGTCGATCGCTGAGTGAACAAGTTCTGATATCAGATATTATTCAGCTTCTTCCCTAATCTCTCCCTCACAGCAGCAGCAGCAGCGTCCTGTCCCTACACTGAGAAGAGCAGTGTGACGTGCGGCGCTACGTGACTCCAGCTTATATAGAGCCCGGGTCACATGCTGCACTCAGCCAATCACAGCCATGCCAATAGTAGGAATGGCTGTGATCGCTTCTAAGGGCAGACTAGTGAAACGCTTGTTAATTGGCTGCCCTACAGCCTTTCAAAAAGCGCCAAGAAATCGCTGAACACGGACTTGAACTTTTACGGAAATGTTCGGGTCCGGGTACCAAAAACCATAAAGTTTGGTACGAACCCGAATTTTACATTTCAGCATGGCATGGTTCTCGGAGATGCTGGAGGAGCCTGTCAACCAACCTACTTATTAGATGATCTCCATGATGCTTGGAGAATCTGCCAGCTAAACTACAGATCAGACTACAGAACATGCCGTGGTCTCTGAGATGGGGCAGGAAACGGTTAGGCAACCCCCTTATAAAAAGGTAGAAAACCCATGCCATGTATTCCAAGACACCAGACCCTGTATTAGACCCAAGCCTTATTCTGCAAGATGCTAGCGGAGCCTGCAAGATAACCTACGTATTAGCCTGCAAAAGAGCTGCGCAGTGTTCTGCAGGAGGACTGACGCACAGCATCTACCACTTACTGGACCGTGTCATATGACTGCAGAGGAACCGTGCCATATTCTTCAACGTACCGACAGAACCTGCCGACCGACCTCGTCGTTAGACTGCAACGTTCTCCTAGAGGAACCTGTCGGCTGGCCTCCTTGTAGGGCTGCAGAAGAATAGCGCCGTGTTGTCCTAGATCAGTGATGGGCAAAGTGCGGCTCTCCAGCTGTTGCTAAACTACAACTCCCACCATGCCCTGCAGTAGGCTGATAGCTATAGACAGGCTTTGCATGCTGGGAGTTGTAGTTCTGCAACAGCTGGAGAGCTGCACGTTGCCCATCACTGTCCTAGATGTTTGATCTTCAGTTCATGGAGCATTTGATTTCATGTGGTTTTTTGACATTTTGATGACTTCTCACATATGATATGTTTTGAATGTGTGGAGACTTCTTACACCCATTGGTGTCCTCCATCAGGAGAAGAAAGAGTAGAGTGACTTGGTTTTGGGACTTCTCACCTTCATTTCATATGTAATAAGCAGCGGCAGAAACAAGTCAGCCAAGCGTAGGTGTCCTGCCTATGGTTGGAGGTCGGAGGTATTTAGATGAATGAGCTCATTCTACTCTATGCGGAATCTGATCAATGGGTCCCACAACTTCTGCTTCTTTACAGGACACACATTTCTGTAGACATGAGAAGGATTCGGAGAAGCTGCTGCAGCGGAGAAGAGTAGCCCCCGGATATCGCGGGCGGGTACCCTGCAGCCATGTCTATACCACATCCATCTCCTATCCATCGGTCGCTGCTCTGTTTCTGGGGCCTATACGATGTTGTCCGCCCTGTAGGATACTGCGTCTATTACCCAGGGTCTCATGTACAGTAGAAGCAGATGATTATTGATCGCTGATCACCCCGTCCCTCTGCAGGAGTTGTGCCTCTCCCTGGCTCAATGATTCCTCCTCTCTAATGTTCTCCAGGTGATTGGGAGGTCCCGGAGTCTGCAGCACCCGGTGACTAGTGTTGAGCGAACAGTTCGAGAATAGTTCGGGTTTGTAACGAATTTTGGGGTGTTCGGGACTCGGACCCGAACCCGAACATTTTCAAAAAAGTTCGGGTTCGGGTCCGTTGTTCGGCGATTTCTTGCACAGCAGCCAATCAGCTAGCGTTTTACTTCTTGCCCTAAGAGCCCATCACAGCCATGCCTACTAATGGCATGGCTGTGATTGGCCAAGTGCAGCATGTGACCCAGCCTCTATTTAAGCTGGAGTCACGTAGCGCCGCACGTCACTCTGCTCTGATTAGTGTAGGGAGAGGACGCAGCTGCTGTGAGGGCGAGATAGGCAGGGTAAAGTGAGCAACAGCACCTAATGAACGGATCGATCTACAGCTCAGGTCCCCTCAGTCTGGTATTTCTGTCTCAGTGGTGCAGAGGAGCTGTACTGCTCCCATCAGTAATGTCTACAGGTCCCCTCAGTCTGTTATCTCTGTCTCAGTGGTGCAGAGGAGCTGTACTGCACCCATCAGTAATGTCTACAGGTCCCCTCAGTCTGGTATCTTTGTCTCAGTGGTGCAGAGGAGCTGTACTGCTCCCATCAGTAATGTCTACAGGCCCCCTCAGCCTGGTATCTCTGTCTCAGTGGTGCAGAGGAGCTGTACTGCACCCATCAGTAATGTCTACAGGTCCCCTCAGTCTGGTATCTCTGTATCAGTGGTGCAGAGGAGCTGTACTGCCCCCATCAGTAATATCTACAGGCCCCCTCAGTCTGGTATCTCTGTCTCAGTGGTGCAGAGGAGCTGTACTGCACCCATCAGTAATGTCTACAGGTCCCCTCAGTCTGGTATCTCTGTATCAGTGGTGCAGAGGAGCTGTACTGCACCCATCAGTAATGTCTACAGGTCCCCTCAGTCTGGTATCTCTGTCTCAGTGGTGCAGAAGAGCTGTACTGCCCCCATCAGTAATGTCTACAGGTCCCCTCAGTCTGGTATCTCTGTCTCAGTGGTGCAGAGGAGCTGTACTGCATCATCAGTAATACCTACAGGTCCCCTCAGTCTGGTATTTCTGTCTCAGTGGTGCAGAGGAGCTGTACTGCCCCCATCAGTAATGCCTACAGGTCCCCTCAGTCTGGTATCTCTGTCTCAGTGGTGCAGAGGAGCTGTACTGCTCCCATCAGTAATATCTACAGGTCCCCTCAGTCTGGTATTTCTGTCTCAGTGGTGCAGAGGAGCTGTACTGCACCATCAGTAATGTCTACAGGTCCCCTCAGTCTGGTATCTCTGTCTCAGTGGTGCAGAGGAGCTGTACTGCACCCATCAGTAATGTGTACAGGTCCCCTCAGTCTGGTATTTCTGTCTCAGTGGTGCAGAGGAGCTGTACTGCTCCCATCAGTAATGTCTACAGGTCCCCTCAGTCTGGTATCTCTGTCTCAGTGGTGCAGAGGAGCTGTACTGCTCCCATCAGTAATGTCTACAGGTCCCCTCAGTCTGGTATCTCTGTCTCAGTGGTGCAGAGGAGCTGTACTGCTCCCATCAGTAATGTCTACAGGTCCCCTCAGTCTGGTATTTCTGTCTCAGTGGTGCAGAGGAGCTGTACTGCTCCCATCAGTAATGTCTACAGGTCCCCTCAGTCTGGTATCTCTGTCTCAGTGGTGCAGAGGAGCTGTACTGCTCCCATCAGTAATGTCTACAGGTCCCCTCAGTCTGGTATTTCTGTCTCAGTGGTGCAGAGGAGCTGTACTGCACCCATCAGTAATACCTACAGGTCCCCTCAGTCTGGTATCTCTGTCTCAGTGGTGCAGAGGAGCTGTACTGGTCCCATCAGTAATACCTACAGGTCCCCTCAGTCTGGTATCTCTGTCTCAGTGGTGCAGAGGAGCTGTACTGCACCATCAGTAATGTCTACAGGTCCCCTCAGTCTGGTATTTCTGTCTCAGTGGTGCAGAGGAGCTGTACTGCACCATCAGTAATGTCTACAGGTCCCCTCAGTCTGGTATCTTTGTCTCAGTGGTGCAGAGGAGCTGTACTGCACCATCAGTAATGTCTACAGGTCCCCTCAGTCTGGTATCTCTGTCTCAGTGGTGCAGAGGAGCTGTACTGCTCCCATCAGTAATGTCTACAGGTCCCCTCAGTCTGGTATCTCTGTCTCAGTGGTGCAGAGGAGCTGTACTGCTCCCATCAGTAATGTCTACAGGTCCCCTCAGTCTGGTATCTCTGTCTCAGTGGTGCAGAGGAGCTGTACTGCAACCATCAGTAATGTCTACAGGTCCCCTCAGTCTGGTATCTCTGTCTCAGTGGTGCAGAGGAGCTGTACTGCACCCATCAGTAATGTCTACAGGCCCCCTCAGTCTGGTATGTCTGTCTCAGTGGTGCAGAGGAGCTGTACTGCATCCATCAGTAATGTCTACAGGCCCCTTCAGTCTGGTATCTCTGTCTCAGTGGTGCAGAGGAGCTGTACTGCACCATCAGTAATGTCTACAGGTCCCCTCAGTCTGGTATCTCTGTCTCAGTGGTGCAGAGGAGCTGTACTGCCCCCATCAGTAATGTCTACAGGTCCCCTCAGTCTGGTATCTCTGTCTCAGTGGTGCAGAGGAGCTGTACTGCACCCGTCAGTAATGTCTACAGGTCCCCTCAGTCTGTTATCTCTGTCTCAGTGGTGCAGAGGAGCTGTACTGCCCCCATCAGTAATGTCTACAGGTCCCCTCAGTCTGGTATTTATGTCTCAGTGGTGCAGAGGAGCTGTACTGCACCCATCAGTAATGTCTACAGGCCCCTTCAGTCTGGTATCTCTGTCTCAGTGGTGCAGAGGAGCTGTACTGCTCCCATTAGTAATACCTACAGGTCCCCTCAGTCTGTTATCTCTGTCTCAGTGGTGCAGAGGAGCTGTACTGCACCCGTCAGTAATGTCTACAGGTCCCCTCAGTCTGTTATCTCTGTCTCAGTGGTGCAGAGGAGCTGTACTGCACCCATCAGTAATGTCTACAGGTCCTCTCAGTCTGGTATCTCTGTCTCAGTGGTGCAGAGGAGCTGTACTGCACCCGTCAGTAATGTCTACAGGTCCCCTCAGTCTGTTATCTCTGTCTCAGTGGTGCAGAGGAGCTGTACTGCAACCATCAGTAATGTCTACAGGCCCCCTCAGTCTGTTATCTCTGTCTTAGTGGTGCAGAGGAGCTGTACTGCACCCGTCAGTAATGAACCCATCAGAATTTGCCGCCAAAATCTGTGTTTGGTTTCGGTACATGGACACCAAAATGTCCGTTAAGGTCCCGAACGTGGCGGTCCAGGTTCGCTCATCACTAATGAGGATATGAATGATGCATATAACATATAAATACAGAACGATATAAAATAATATAAAAAAACAGTCACCGCTCCATCGGCGGTTTACTTGCATCCATACATATAAGGTGTGTTTTCTATCCAGCTTTTTGGATCATCTCTTTTTTATATGTCGTATTTCGCGGGTGATGTTTTCTTGCCGCCTCTTCTAGGGTATGCTCTATATGAACTGGAAATGTCCACACACGGCCTGGCCAGACTCTAATATTTCGTTGGACCTTTTTTAGCTTTGATAACGTCACGCATTCGCTGTGGCATCGTTTCCATAAGCTGCAATTTCACAACATTTATTTCTGTCCAGCGTTGCAGTCATTTTTCCGGAAGCTCTTGTGATGGGAGATTTCGACCACTGCGCATAGTCTTCACCCGCACATCCCAAAGATTCCCAATGGGTCTCAGGTCTGGACTCTGGTGGCCGATCCATGTGTGACAATGATGTCTTTTATTGCTTGAACCACTCTTACACAATCTGAGCCCGATGAATCCTTGGCATATGCCCGTGCCATCAGGTAAGAACAAAATGCATTGATGGAATAACCGGCTCGTTCAGTATATTCAGGGAGTCGCCGGCCTCAATCTGTGGGCACATAACGTTGCTGAACCCCAGACCTGACCAACTGGGAGGCTCTTACATATTCGCTGATTTAAATCCAGGTGGTGACCTTTTTTTGGCCAGGCAGACAGTCCTGTATTATCCTCGATGTCCCATAAACTCATCCTACTGATTAGTCCAGATCCTACTGTGTATATGATTGATATAGTGACCCTACAACTTACACAGGAGACTTATATATGGACATCATAAAACTGTTCTTGTGCAACAACTAACACCACAAACATGATTCTGTAATTAGTGATTGGGAGAGGACCCCAAGCCGAGGAGACATCGGAGTGCTGGGAAACAGGCCGACTGCGGTGTAGAGAGGAGCGAATCGACGCTGACAAAGTGGAATTCGTTCAAAATTTCTGGAACAATTTGCAAACAATGCGAATTTCCTCGCACTTAATGATAACGAAATGTAATTTTTCCTAACATGGCGGCTACATGTGTGAGGACATGGGGCAAGAAACTCTGGGAAGGTGGGATGACCCATAATTCCAGGCATGCAGCCAATCAGCAGCCAGCCAGCCCGGTGATGTCACAGCTCCATAAATACGGCGAGCATCTTAGATTCTGCCATTCACAACTGTACTTTGTTCAGGGACAGACGTGTGTGCAGGCGCTAGGGAGAGTGAAAGAAAAACTAATTATTAAAAAAAAAGAAGGAAAGAAGCGATTTACAAGTGAAGGGAAAGGATAGTGAGGGGAATCATTTCACAGGCAGGGAGAGACGTGTGCAGATGCTCGGGAGAGTCATAGGAAAATCCTAATGGTGAAAAAAAGCCATTTACAACTGCAGGGAAACATTACTTGGGGATCCAGATAGTCTCATAATACAGATCTGTCATTCTAGCAATTAGTTATTGGGGCGCAAGTTCTGTGTCGGAAAGCCTTTAGTGGCTTTTAACTGTGGAAAAAAATAGATATATACGCAGGTCACTTCTGCTTTTTATTTACGCTAAAGTTATTTGCAGTCATTTCTGGTGAAAGAGTATAGGGCGCTATTTCAGTAATACACGAAAAATATATACGCACTGCGCTGTTGCAGTTATTTCTGGTAAAAGCGAATAGGGTCGTATTTCAGTCCAACAAGAAAATCATATACGCACTTCACTCTTTAATTGTTTTCTGGTTAAAGCGTATAGTGGCCTTTTCCCGTCCAACAAGAAATATATATTCTCGGGTCACTTCTGCAGTTATTTCTGCTGAAAGCGAATAGGGTCGTATTTTAGTACAACAAAAAAAGGATATTCTCAGTTAATTGTAGTGAAAGCGTTTAGTGGCCTATTTCAGTACAAAAAGAAAAATATATTCGTCGTTTTTAGGGGTGTATTTGTTTTCGTTTAGTTCAGCTACAAGTATGTCAGGCAGAGAAGTTCCAGGCCCTGCACAGAGGAGTGGCAGAGGCCTGAATGTTTCTGGCGCAGGCAGAGGTCGCAGCAGAGTAAGGGGGCGAGGCAGTAGGAGTTGTAGCGAGAGGCCTGAGCTCCCGCTGTCATCTACCGGTCGTGTCTTGACCAGCAACTCAGCGGTTCTTGATTGGTTAACTCAGCCATCCACGTGATTCCAAGTGACATCAGACACACCCAGCCAACAGTCGGTGGGTTCGTCAGACACAACCCTTAGTTGGCATGGCCCGGGAGCATGCCCTGTGCCCTCTCCTGTCCTCAACCTGCCTCTGGCTTTTTCTGTTCCCTCTCCTTGTGAAGTACTACATGCAGTGGACTCAGTTTCACTTTTCAGCGAGGAAGAGCTACTAGAGGACAGTCAGGACCTACTGCCCAGCCAAGATGTGGAGGAGACATTCGCCGCTTCCTCCACTAGGCGGGCAAGTAGTGATGAGGAGAGTGGGAAGGGAGCTTGTGTTGCGAGTGGTCAGGTGGTTACGTTTTAGATTCTTGCCTTCAGTGATATCCTGATCCAGAGGCCGTTGAGGAGGACATCAGTGATGTGCAGACACTACTCGATGATGATGAAGCAGATCGCACTTTGGGAGCCGGGTGAAGAAGGGGCTTCATCATCATCAGGAGAAGAGGGTGGCAGCTTGCCGTCAGGCAGTAGCAGAGCCAGCAAGTCGCTAGTGTGGCCGGGAGTCAGCAGTGTGAGGTCGGGAGCCAAACGGGCACGGGGTAGACCACCCGCTTTGCAGCAGCCTACCTGCCCGGAAAGGAGTGTTGCATGGGTTTGCGGAAGCAGCCCCTTTAGCAGTCAGCCAGTGCGTAGTGTTGGGGGGGGGGGGGATAAGGTACTCGGCAGTGTAGTAGTTTTTTGTGAAGCCGCCTGGCCAGGGCACCACAGCCCAGCGTCAACATATGTAGCGTCACCATCAAGTGGCCTAGAAGAACCGTGGTTCCGATGTGGTGGTCCAGTCTGCCGCAGCTACCGGTACATCACCCAGTGGCAAGCACACAGTTTCAGGCAGTCAAGGCTCCACCACCTCAGCCGAAGGGAGCTGTCTGTCCTTCCCATCATCTGCTGGTCCTGATGCTCCTGCTCCTCCTCCTCCTCGTCAGTCATTCCGTCAGCAATCGATCACCGAAGCGATTGCCAAGAGACAGCAGTATGCGTGCACTCATCCAACGGTGCAGATTTCTTGATGATGCAAGCGGACAGGAGTACTCCCCTGTATAACTTTGATGTCAGCCAGTGGCAGCTCATGCGTGACACCTGCCGTTTGCTCAGGTCCTTTGAGGACGCTATGTTATTTGTCAGTCGCCAGGACTATGGTATGAACGACGTCATTCCACTGCTTCATGTCCTAGAACAGATGGTGGTAACAATGGCTGGTCAGGGGACTGGAGACGTGGCGCCTAGATCTCACGGCCACATGATGAACCCTGTGGTGGATGAACTGGAAGGGGAGGGGGAGGAGGACATTGGAGCACAGGCAATGTGTAGCGAAATGGGTGGTTTTTCTGCACAGGTGACAGGAGAGGAGGAGCAGGAGCAGCCAGAGGAGCTACATGGCGATGAGGAAGAGGAGGCAGAGGACCCAGACACACCGTGGAATTATGCACTGGAGATGGAGGCAGGGAGTCCCTTTGAGTCACTTGCACAAGTGGCAAAATGCATGTTCACTTGCTTGCGTAATGACAGCTGAATCGTCACCATTCGGCAGAGGGATGACTACTGGCTGAACTACTATAGAGACATCTGCGCCATCGTCTACCCTCTCACAGGTCTGACCGGGTGTGGGGGGGGCTCCCTCTGCGCTCATGTTCCACTGCCATGGCTGCTGGGGAGGGGTGGGGTGGCAGGAGCAGTACTAGCTCTATCAGCAGCAACCTGAGTCTAGAGTCGGTGATGGGCAGCTTTCTTCACCCACATAGTAAAGAAAATACTCACCAACAGCAGCAGGTAGACGTGGAGCAGGACCTGAACCAGCAGGTGGTGGCATACTTGGATAGCATCCTGCCACCCCACATTGGAGATCCGCTGGACTACTGGGCAGCCAAACTGGATTTGTGGCCGCAACTAGCAGAGTTTGCCCTGGAAAAGCTGTCCTGCCCGTCTAGTAGTGTGGCATCAGAGCGGGTGTTTAGAGTGGCGGGAGCCATAGTGACCCCAAGAAGAACTCGCCTGTCCACCCAAAATGTGGAGAGACTAACCTTTGTCAAGATGAATCAGGCGTGGATCAGCCAGGATTTCCAACCACCAATTCCTGATGCATCAGACTAGATCATCCATGGTGCCACAACACTTTGATACAAAAGAGACCGGTTTCTTCAGACTACCTGCCTCAGCTACTACTTTGATGCTGCAACTGGCCTGATGCCACACATCTGATGCCAAGTGCTCCTTATTTCACCCACCTTCGCCAGTGGGTACTGGTATTGCCACCCACCAACCCACTCTGTTACCGGTCATTTCGTGGTGTCCTGATGCAGCTGCTGCTACCATCTCCACATTATGTCACCTTGCCACTCTGTGGTCTCCTCATGCTGCTGCCACCTCCAGACTCTGTCATTGTGCTGCTCTGTGGCCTACTCATGCTGCTGCCACCTCCAGACTCTATCATTGTGCCACTATGTGGCCTCCTCCTGATGCTGCTGACATCTCCACACTTTGTCATTGTGCCACTCTGTGGCCTACTCATGCTGCTGCCACCTCCAGACTCTTTCATTGTGCCACTATGTGGCCTCCTCCTGATGCTGCTGACATCTCTACACTTTGTCAGTGTGCCACTCTGTGGCCTCCTCCTGATGCTGCCGACACCTCCACACTTTGTCATTGTTTCCATTCTGTGGCCTACTCATGCTGCTGCCGCCACCTCCAGCCTCTGTCGTTGTGCCGCTCAGTGGTCTCCTCATGCTGCCGCCACCTGCAGACTCGGTCATCGTGCGACTTGGTAGTCTTCTCATACTGCCGCCACTCGGTGGCCTTCTCCTAAAGCTGCTGCTGCTGCCGCCACCTACAGACTCTGCCATTGTGCCACTCGGTGGCCTCCTCATACTGCTTCCACCACCAGACCTTGTCATTGGGCCACTCTGTGGTCTCCTCATGCTGCTTCCACCTCACCACTATGTCATAGGTCCACTCTGTGGACGTCTCATGCTGTTCCCACCCTCCCCACTTCATGTCTGGTCCACTATTGTGGCTTTCGGCCTGGCTGAGATCATCATTTATTTGACACTTCTTCTGATCTGTCAGATGGAAGGAAAAAGAGACGCACCACGGAACCTGTCTGTGTAGCAGCTGTAAGGCCTGTATGATCCCATCAGAATTGGCCTATGATATGGTAGCCAAAAGCAGGAGTTGGTAGAAAACACAGAAAACATGCAAATATTCAATTCACGTGTCATCTCTGTTTTGGATCCACTCCTGTTTTTTTGGGCATTAGCAATACTGATGGAATACTGACCAAATGCTGACCGAGTGAAGGCGGATGCTCCACAGACAGGATACGTTTTTTTGGGGTTATTGTTCTGACGGATCAGAGGAAGGACAAAATAATTAGTGACGTCAACACAAACTTACTGCTGACCCCCTCTCCACTCTGTCGGGGGCTCTACTTGTACAAGTGTTTAATAGAACAGGTTCTGTAGACATCTACGTGGAATCAGCTGATGATGGTGTAAAAGGAGAGCGCTTCTTCTTGGCGCTAACATCGACCTGTAAGGCTGAGTTCATACTTGAGTTATTTGGTCAGTTTTGGCCCCGTGAGTGCCCAAATAACTGAAGTGTGCAGTGGTTCTAAGAGCGACGCCTGTCATCTGCATTTCATACTCACAGTATTATTTCACTACCACAGCAGACTCCCTATGCGTGTTACTGCAAGGCACAGTGTTCTACACCCCTATAAAGGCTCTCAGCAGCCAGGAAATAGAAGTTTTTTTACGTAATTGGCCGCAAATATATTCAGATCGAACAGAATTTTTCCGGAAAAATTAGGCGAACCAGCGAATTGAATTTTTGAAAAATTCGCTCATCTCTACTCCGGTGTACATCAGCCTAGGGTAGACAACCATTTTCAAGGAAACCCAAATATCTCCAAATCTACATTCAGGAATCCCCCAGGAATCAACATATCAAATGCAAAAATCTTTCTGAACTCAGTGCAAGACATGCGCATCACGATATTCTCCTCTCCAGTTTCATTTAGTTAGACATATATATTGTTTTTTGCACTGATTGTCAGAATAGCAGGTAATAAGGTCCCCAATTTAACACCTTATGCATTTTTTTGGGGAACCTGGTAAGTTTGCAGTTGTTCCACCTCCCACAGCGATAAAGCCATTTGGGGACAGATTCTGTTTTATTAATTGGGTGTTTCATGCTTCTTACCTGCATGCATTGGGGGTCTGACCGATTATAATTGAGCTCCACTATGCCGGCGCATTGTACCTTTATGATGCGCACCGGCGAGGAGGCAGAATAGCCCTGTATATCTTGCCATAAGCTTGATTTGGGCCACTCTGCCGAGCCAGAGTTATTTTCATTCATGCCCCTGACCAGTGGCGTGCTCGTCTTACAGTCGGTTCACTCCTGTACCTTTGCTGCGCGCCTGTGGCGCTTTCTATTTGCATGCATTGGGGGTTTGATCTGACTATAATTGAGCTGTAACACCGCTAGCGCAGTGTACTTTTATGTTGCACACTGGAGCGAGGTCACATTAACCCGGTATAACTGGCCATACGCTGGGTTAGGGTCCTGCTGCTTAGCATTTTTGTTACTGATCTGGGGGCTGATGCCTATATGGCTTCCTAGATCGGCACTTTATACTCAGCGCCTCCCCTATACACGGCACCCCTCTATGTTGTTTTAGAGTCACACCTTTCCCCCCATACACTAGGTGGTAGCGTGGTTTGGTCCCGTCCCTAGTGTACCGATCGGACCTGCTCTACTTGTGTATGCACGCTCTGCTCCTTCTGTTGCGGTACATGTTAATGGAGTTCCGTCCCGCACCATGAGGACGGCCCCTTGGTCTATAGACTAGGCACAGGTCTTTAGGGTCTGTTGGTTGTTTTCTGTAGTTGTCTACTACCCGACGGCTTCCCTCTTCGTTATTGGTGACCTAAGACCACCTTTTGGTCAGGTGTTCATGTGGATATAGCCCAGGTGGGCTTTTTAGCGTATATCAATAAAGTTTTTGACAGCTTTTAAGCGTCTATTTTGTTCTGTGATATTTTTTGTCTTTCTGCAGATGCAAACTACTCCATTGTAGTCCGTGAAGTGTTTCATGGAGAGGGCGACTTTTAATCCTAAATTTGGGGCTTTTGTATAAGTTATACGTGGCATCTTGGCAAATGTTGGACCTATAATGTTATCCTTTTGCAAACCATGCCAATATCTTTTTATTATTTTCTCCATTTCCTTATATTGAGAATTAAGGGGTAAAATGAATGGTATATTTTCTTCCAACGGATCAATTTTTCTGCTTCAGACAGCATAACCCGATGCGTGGGGCGGGCATTCAGATCTTGTTCCGCTACACGTAAAGAGTGAAGACATTCTCTTTAACCGAGATGCCTGAGAAATGCAGTTACCCTGGAACACTGCCTTGTGGGCCTCCCAGAGACACCCCGAGGGCACAGTAGACTTATTTTCTGCAAAGTAAAGAGAGAGAGCTGTTCGAAGGGCAGCGCACATCTGAGGGTTAGTCAGAAGAGACTCATTCAGATGCCAATGGGTGTGTCTCAAATGGGCAGTAGACAAGGCTAACTCTAGAAAGCTAGGGGTGTGATCAGAACACGTAATCGGGCCAATGGAGGTGGTGAACAAAGTCCGAAGAGCCAAGACGTTCCCTAAAAAATAAATCAATCTATGTATGGGTAAGATGAGGGAGAGAATAAAAGGTATATTGGCACGAAGTGGGATTGTCTACTCTCCTGAGGTCATATAGGGCATGTGTGCGAATCAACTTACTGTATCTGTTGAGATGGGGGTAGGGAAGATAATGCACTAACACAACAGATGCAAACATTATATATGGACTAAGCCGTCACTCTGATATAATAATATCTGAGACTCTCAATCAATATATTTTGATCAAAACACATCTGTGCCCGCCTACCCGTGCCAAGGTGGTCTCAGTCAGGCAGGTCCTACGCTAAACCTACCTATGCCATTGGGAATCTACATTCAGGAGAGCAGATCCTGCACATATAGTGCTCCGCTCCTAGTCACCTCTATGTGCATTCATCAACCGATGAGAGGAGGAGCCGCACAGCTATATGTACCACCTAATCACGGGAGCGCGCACAGCTATATGTACCACCTAATCACGGGCGCGCGCACAGCTATATGTACCACCTAATCACGGGCACGCGCACAGCTATATGTACCACCTAATTATGGGAGCCCGCACAGCTATATGTACCACCTAATTATGGGAGCCCGCACAGCTATATGTACCACCAAATCATTGGCACCTGTAGGAGCCCACACAGCTATATGTACCACCAAATCAAGGTCACATGTAGGAGCCCGCACAGCTATATGTACCACCTAATCATGGGAGCCTGCACAGCTATATGTACAACCAAATCAAGGTCACCCGTAGGAGCCCACACAGTTATATGTATGACCTAATCATGGGCGCCAGCACAGCTAAATGTACTTCCTAATCATGGGCGCCCACACAGCTATATGTACCACCAAATCAAGGTCACCCGTAGGAGCCCACACAGTTATATGTATGACCTAATCATGGGCGCCCACACAGCTATATGTACTTCCTATTCAATGTCGCATGTGGAATAGGTTGGGCAAAAAGTGCACAAGAATGCTACTCCCCAGATAATAGGCGCGCATTCACACTTTTTCTTATAAATGTTGCCATGTACATCCACATATTTAGTTATCATATCGTGTGGGATGTTTTGTATCTTTTTTAAGGAAAGGAAAAACTTAACTTCAAAGGAGCAATGGAAGCACCAGGAACTCAGATGAGATCCAACCACAATCTATCCAAAGGTCCAAACAGAAGCTCTAAACCGCACTGCATTTTGGGAAAGACAACTGTAAATAGAGAAGGTTAAATGACCCTAATAGCCCACCTGGGGAAAGAAGGTGTGGGAAGCACCAGAAACAACACAGACGTCATTTGATCCAAGGTGGAGTGCGTTAGGTGGAGTGTCATCTCTGGGATGTAAAGCTTACAGTTCTGGTTTACTCCAGGAGACAGTCCGCCAGTTCTTCACTGAACACTGTGAACAGAGACCTCCGTGCTTATGGACTTGTGGATTTCTGGAAATCACTTAAGGGAGAATCCTTCGACATTAAGGTAAAGTGTCACCATCTACATTTTATTCCCCTGTGGTCCAGCCTTCACAGCATTGGGTCTTCAGGTGCTGTGTCTTCTAAGGTCAGTGCTGTAAGGTGAGATGGATCCTGCCATATTGTGCTAGGTCCATTTTAGAGCCACGATGGTGATAACATTTCCATTTAAATGTGGGTCACTTTAAGCAAAGTTTCTACAAGCTCTTCCCATTCCTTGAGGTGAGCCAAGTTAGCGCATTGTGAGGAGGGAATCTTCTACACTACAGCAGATCCACGAGCCGATAATCTCTAAGGTTTCATTTGGGGAATAGGTGGACATCCATCAACGTGTTATTTGGTGGCCTTAAAGGGTTTGTCTCCATTTGCATTCCTATTAGAGCATATGGACATCATAGAAGTGGGGAGCCCACTATTAAAGAGAACATGTCACTTTGGGGGACTCGGCCTGGCCTAGTAACTTATGGTTGCCATTAACTTCAGCGCAGCCATTCAGTACTTTAGTTTCCTACATTGTTGGCTCCCAATCAGTTGCTCCAACAGCCAGATCCTCACAATCTGCTAAGTGTTGGAAGAGTTGCTTCTTCTGTCGGTGTCGTAGATGGAGAACTACTTTATCATCCATAAACAGATGTTCCTGCTTCAGCTGCCAACAGAATCCAGTCTAAGAACGAGCTTGTCTGACAAATATCTGATGTTACTATGAATCTTCTGTTGGGTCTCAGACCAGAGATGATGATGGAGAATGCAACAGGAGGAATGTGGGATAAAGACCTACTGCCTAAAGAGGAAATTCGGTTTATCAGATACGGCTGAAAAGGTGG
This sequence comes from Bufotes viridis, assembly GCA_033119425.1. Lineage (NCBI taxonomy): Eukaryota > Metazoa > Chordata > Amphibia > Anura > Bufonidae > Bufotes > Bufotes viridis. Next base: position 662,311 of record CM065594.1, read on the forward strand.
CCTCCACTGATGGAGCGTGCGCTTCTAAGAGATTCTTAGCACAGACGGGAATATCTTGCGCTTGTTGTCAGAGACTTTAATTCTGCCTTTTTGCAGCAGTTCAGGGAATGCTTCCAGCTGATTTCCTGCAGATGTCAGCTGCCCCAGGACCCATACATGTGATAAACCTTGTGCTGGTTCCGTGATGTGGGCAGATGTTGGACATTCAGATCTCACCTTCACATGATGTATTCTTATTGCTGCAGGAGATGGAGCAGGAGCATCTGTTTCTGGAGTTCACCGGTTACAGCCAGAGATGTGCATCACCTGCTGCCTTCATGGGGCTTATCCTGCATCTGATACTGCAGAGCCACGAGCCACTGATCAGAGAGGCAAGAGTGAATATAACCAGGCCTTAACTCTGTGTATCGGGTCCCGGGGCAGACAAGTTCCTCAGGTGCAAGAAGAGCGAGCTATATCACACTCCACTACACAGTTATCACATGTACGAGAATATTATATTACAGTGCAGTAAAGGGTCACACATGGGTCATACAAGTCCAGGCTCCTCTTGGACACTGACCGCTTCATGAATTACAGTGTGAAGATGTGCTGTCAACTCATGTGAAGACTGGCAGCGGGCACTTACCGTGCCTGAACAGAACTCAGTCTGTCCACCCATCGCCCTGTGACCGCATCTGGCAGACCCCTCATCCCACCCCACAGCTCTTATCCTGGCATGATGCTCAGAGGATCCACGAATAATGCACAGGCACCTTATAACAAAAGTGTCATGGTTCCAGCGCTGAGCATCTGAAGTGCCTTTTCTGTTTGGAGGCCGGCACTTTCTACAGCTCTGCCATAAGCATTAGATTTGTGACTTCACAGAAATCTCACAAATATTCAGTGGATGTAAATGTGTGCAGTAATGGGGCAGGCAGAGCCGATAACAATCTCATCTTATGTCCCTGGCGGTGCCAACGTAGACCACAGAGGTCACAACTCCCCAATACATGATGGCAACGGGTCAGAAATAGATATGACAAGGCTAAAGGAAATGGCTGCATGGTCCAGGTATAATCGCCTTGTGTACCTGATGGGTGTCAGATGCGCTGACCTGACGACATAGCCTTCGGACACCAGCCTTGGGTTTATCCACTCCTGATCGCAGCGCCCAGATATTCTGAGTGGGGTGGGTGCTCATGTGTCACTGGTAAAGTCCTGCTCGCTGTCAGTGCAGCCCTCTAGTTTAGGTCTGTAGGTTTCAGGACTGCTGGTGATGTCAACAATGAGTGTTCCTTAATGATTCTCAGACATTTCAGCTGAGGGGAGAAGGTTCATGGTAAAAAGGCCGACCCTCACATCTACAGCGAGGACGGGCAATCAGGTGGTATGGATGCTGCGAGTGCCTATAGTGGTCCCTCACAGGCTGGGCAGACACTGCGGGGATTCAGAGTAAATCTCATCTGCCAAATCTGGTGACCGGTCCGATGTCCACACCTGGCCTTCACCTCACATGCAGTGCATGTTTAGGGAGAGGCCCTTTGTCTGCCTTGAAGATAACTGTTCTTATTCTTGTTCTGCAGGAAACAACTCCAGTGACCGTGAAGATGTCCGTGACTTTCAGTTACTCCACACTTCATCTGCTGAAGAGCCAGAAACCCTGATCAGATGCCTCCAACACCTTCATGTGCCTACGCTTATACTAATAAAGTGACTTATTCCACAGTGATGTCTGCTCCCTTCCCTCTGTGCATAGATTTCTGCATTCGTCAGGCCGCACGTACAGATTTAGTCTATGGCGTTAGACGTCCAAATTACGTGCTTTTTTGTAAAATGTGGTTTATATGACCAAGCTCTTGCAGCTGCGCACTTCTCATTTGATTGTGGGCTCCTGTAGACATGACAGCCCGACAGAATGAGACAATCGGCTTCAGATGAGTTTATTATGCCTTAAAATCCGAGTTCAAACGCAGGCCTAATGAACTAGAAGTAACCGCACCATCTTTTCCTACGGTTGTTTAGGCCAGTGGTGCCCAACCATTTTTTGTCTGAGGGCTGCACTGGACATGGTATGAATTTTGCGGGCCAGAACCAGGTAGCTTTGCCAGAAAGAAATGCAATCACTGTGAGGGGACACGTGGGAGCATTACTAAAATACATAATACGTAGGTCTTCAAATCTGCATTGGAGCCTGTGTTGCAGATTCTGTCAAAAGACCAGACAGCAAAGCCTTGTATGCAGCACTTTTGTGTCCGGTAAAAAGACTGGATCCCGAACAGAAACTGTTCAGCTTCTTCCCTGTGGGGTGACAGGAGGAGGGGGGAGCAGGGTCACTAGTGGGGTGACAGGAGGAGGGGAGAGCAGGGTCACTAGTGGGGTGACAGGAAGAGGGGGGAGCAGGGTCACTAGTGGGGTGACAGGAAGAGGGGGGAGCAGGGTCACTAGTGGGGTGACAGGAGGAGGGGAGAGCAGGGTCACTAGTGGGGTGACAGGAGGAGGGGGGAGCAGGGTCACTAGTGGGGTGACAGGAGGAGGGGGAAGCAGGGTCACTAGTGGGGTGACAGGAGGAGGGGGAAGCAGGGTCACTAGTGGGGTGACAGGAGGAGGGGGAAGCAGGGTCACTAGTGGGGTGACAGGAGGAGGGGGGAGCAGGGTCACTAGTGGGGCGACAGGAGGGGGGAGCAGGGTCACTAGTGGGGCAACAGGAGGGGGGAGCAGGGTCACTAGTGGGGTGACAGGAGGAGGGGAGAGTAGGGTTACTAGTAGGGTGACAAGAGGAGGGGAGAGCAGGGTCACTAGTAGGGTGACAGGAGGAGGGGAGAGCAGGGTCACTAGTGGGGTGACAGGAGGAGGGGGAAGCAGGGTCACTAGTGGGGTGACAGGAGGAGGGGGGAGCAGGGTCACTAGTGGGGTGACAGGCGGAGGGGGAAGCAGGGTCACTAGTGGGGTGACAGGAGGAAACTTGCTCCAGGCGACTGCACAGACACTTGATGTTAGTAGATGAAAAGTGGACGTGGCCTCTCCAGGAACAGCCGTTTTCCACTGGAATAGTGATATTTTGGACAGAATGGATTTCATCTTGTTTGTGGCAGGAAAGAACATGGTCTCCCTAGAAACATCTTTCATTGGCATAAAAACAGTATCCTACACGGAGGTTTCAGCATTAAGTACGCGTAAAGGTCTCTGTGAAAACTGCTGGGAATCTTCCAGTCAAGCATTAGGACCGCTGCAAGAGCTCTGTGGGTATTCCTGGGTATGACCGTCACCCTGAATCTCCAGAGGGCAGCTGGCATCACTAGTCCTTTCTTCACCATAGGAATCAGAGAATGTGAAGGAGACGAGATGCAATAGCAAAGTCATCGCTGTCCAGTGATCGGAGAACTCCGCCAGTGTCACCTCTACTATCGTGGCATCGAGAAGGAATGCACTCAGTTCCTCCTCTGTGGTGCTTCCCCTCCTGAAGGAGCAGACCATATACACGCTGTCCCCTCAGAGGGTATGGCCCATTTTAGAAACATTGACTTGAGCCAAACTGTCCATCAAGTAGAATTAAGATATGGCCGCCTTCCGGACCACTGTATGTACAGACTCCGGCATCTGCCATGAGCGCTGTGGCTGGCTGTAGAGATGAGCTCGAAAGTTCGAAGCACTGCTTCTCTAAAATAAATCTCTAACTGGGTTAACCACATAAAGAGGGTCCTAGCCACACTAGTAGGGGCTTCAGAAGGCTGAACAGGTTTCCCAAATATCCTCGCCGGCAGCAACACAGTGAGAATGACAACGTGGCAATGCCTGCCCAGCTCTACAGGCGGCTTCCCTTCTGATCTCCCTTCTACAGCTCCGGGGCTGCCATGGCGGCATTAACAGCGCCGGCATTTACGGTCATGTCCCCTCCGCTCTTGTGAAAGTGAGCTACAGAATGGAGGGAAGGCATGTGCAGAAGATTGGTTGATACAACCATGGCAAGCAGCAGAGACGAGAGGAGCTCCACAGCGCTGACTGTAGGGCGCAGAGGAGCAGCTGCCCTGACCGTCATGGACATGAAGAACAGCAAACCTCTCATAATGACTGCGACAAGTTCATAACCTCCCCCAACCCCTCGCTATCTCCATGCTTCATGTCAGTGAGCGGAAATACATTAAGACACTCAACACCCCGACCTAGTCCTGAAATCTGTCTGAAAACTACGAGATCTTATCACATGACCTGCAGGAGAAAGTGATGTCACTACTGACGTGAAGAGTCATTCAGAGGTTTATTAGGACAACGAACTGGAGAGGAGCCATTGTTCACTGGTGTCAGCCATCACACAAGCATCTGCGTGAAAGCTGCACAATCACCCCCATCATGTCAGGTGGGCTATCCTACGGCCTGAGCTCAGAGCATATCCGCCAAGGAGCAGGCATTCTATAAAACATGGTGGATGTGGTCCGTTCATGTCCAGATCCAGTGAAGCCACACAACAGCAGGACGCAGCGTGGCTCATCTACATCCGTGTTACCGGCTCCTTTACACGTACATCCATGTGACCACCTCTGGTGACAGCTACATTGTCATGACTGGCTCCCGTCACACGTACATCCGTGTCAGTGGCTCCCGTCACACGTACATCCGTGTCAGTGGCTCCCGTCGCACGTACATCCGTGTCAGTGGCTCCCGTCACATGTAGCCCATGTTACTTTTGGTTTCCCATCTTTTCTTGGCTTCAAATCTGAAAAACATAAAAGAAATTATCATCAGGTGATGAATGACAAAGATGGCGCCAGGGGGCGGCTCTATCTGCAAATACAGAAAAGAGGCATCTGAAAAACATGTGGTCGCCGGTAGGGGGGCCCCGGGGTGCTGCCTAGGGTCTCTTGTACAGGGGCCACGGTTCCAGGTCAGTGCTCACCCCCAGGCCGGAGGCCTCGTCTTGCTGGCAGTGTCCCGGGAAGACTGTGGCTCCTCTTTGGCTTTCATGTGTCTGTGATAAGCGGCCGCCTTTGTGATCTTCACTGCAATCTGTAAAGAAAGACACTGGATGTGAGCGCCGCTCCGTGAATAGGGGATTACCGGATTAGAGAGGTGGCGGGGAGCGGAGAGCGCTATTATCACGGCTGGAGATCTCTTCACATAATTGTCAGGAGCGCAGGGCCAGAGCAAAACCACAAATCACATGCCAGATCCGACACAGACTTCACAAAGTTCGGTCTCCAGGATTTCAGACACAGATGCCGATCTCAGGGGCTGCAGGGCGCCAATACTTATTCACATCTCATCTAGAAGTCCCCCCCCAGCCCAGGAGCGTCCCTGAGCTGAGATCACGGCGAGTGCTGCTTATTAATCATAACTAATCTGTGGCCCCTTTATACTGCCAGTAGTTACTGCCACCTCGTGATTGTATTCCTTTACGTCCTATAACCTCAGTGTGAAGACTTGCTGCGCGAACGGCTTACCCTGGATCCTGTATATGGAGTCAGCTGGAGCCTGGCCAGTCTGAACGGGTCCCCAGAACCGCCCCCCCGCTCACATTACCTCTTCACCGGGAGAGAGGCGCCGCCGCCACTTCTATCTGCTCTTGTACAGAACATAATACAAGCAGAGTCTTTTGTAGAAAATCCGCCGCATTCTCACGCGGAACAGCCGCCATTCTGCTGCATTTTAATTAAGGTGTCTCAACATTATCGCAGGGAACTGGGAAGTGGTCGGAGGCTGCAGCCACGAAAACTAAGCTCCAAAGGCTTTTTATCAGTACATTTCAGGAAGCAGGGGTGTAAAATGTTCTAATTTGGGCGATATTAAAAGCCATAAAAGGTCTTTCAGGAAGATTAATGGTACTTTGCTTGGATAGAAGATAAGGGCTTTAGCGGGTTTCAGAAGCCGGGTCTGGCGGCTCCCTCGAGGCGATCATCTTTACAGCCACTTAGAAGATTTGTGAAGCCGCGGCGTCACCTCCAGCCAATACACAGGCGGCTCAGGGATTTTCTCCCCGCTCCTTCTTTAAATTCCTTTCAATTTTACAGGTTTAAAGTGAGTAAATCATCTTGTCGCCGGACACAATGAGTGCGCCTTGTAATGTATCACGCCCCCCGGCCTGGCGGATACACACCTGGACAGAAGGCCGCCATACGATCTGCACAATAAAGCGCAGGACACTGCCGAGATCACGGCACCAGGTAGACAGCGGCCACAGGAGCCGCCTCTCCCGCTCACCTGCCGCATCCTCACAACCAGATTTATGATGGCGACAATTTCCGATTGTCTTAACTCCAGCTCTAGATTCGTGTCAAGCGCGTTACCACGGAGACGGCAAAGATCAAAGCGACAAAGAAGTAAAAAAAAAAAGAGCCTGAATTGTCTGATTAATCAAGTCAGCAAACAGCTTATTCCTTTCAGGCGGCATGCGCGTATGAAAATGAGATTGCGGGAGCGCGGCTTTGTGCAGATTTGTTCATTCTTATCAGAACAAAGCCAGCGGCAGACTATTTCACGGATCATTGGCGCTGTCAGGCCTGATGCACAGAATGGGTGACAGCCCCTTATTCTGAGGCTTCAGGAAAATTAGCAAAAAACTCGGCACAAATTACCCCCTCATCTCTATAGTAATGTCACATTATTCAGAGTCTTATCCAATTTTCTATATTGGTCACACTTCCTACTAAATCCCCCCAAACCGGACCGGCTACGCGCAGCAGAAAACCGGGGGCACTGGGCAGGGAGTCATCTGTAAGAACTGAGTGTATGGTACCAGAAGAGGGCAGGTCACCGCCACCATCTATAGAGCAAGAAGACGAGCGCAAACCCCCCCCCCATCTATAAAACCAGAGACGAGCGCAGGTCACCCCCACCATCTATAGAGCAAGACGACGAGCGCCACCCCCCCCCCCCCATCTATAAAACCAGAGACGAGCGCAGGTCACCGCCACCATCTATAGAGCAAGAAGACGAGCACCCTCCCCACCATCTATAGAGCAAGTAGACGAGCACCCCCATCCCCCCAATCTATAAAACCAGAAGACGAGCGCAGGTCATCCCCACCATCTATAGTAATGTCACATTATTCAGGGTCTTATCCAATTTTCTATATTGGTCACACTTCCTACTAAATCCCCCCACACCGGACCGGCTACGCGCAGCAGAGGAGTCATCTGTAAGAACTGAGTGTATGGTACCAGAAGGGGGCAGGTCACCGCCACCATCTATAGAGCAAGAAGACGAGCGCAAACCCCCCCCCCCCATCTATAAAACCAGAAGACGAGCGCAGGTCACCCCCACCATCTATAGAGCAAGACGACGAGCGCAACCCCCCCCCCCATCTATAAAACCAGAAGACGAGCGCAGGTCACCGCCACCATCTATAGAGCAAGACGACAAGCACACCCCCCCCCCCCCCCATCTATAAAACCAGAGACGAGTGCAGGTCGCCACCATCTATAGAGCAAGACGACAAGCGCAACCCCCCATCTATAAAACCAGAGACGAGCGCAGGTCACCGCCACCATCTATAGAGCAAGAAGACGAGCGCAAACCCCCCCATCTATAAAACCAGAAGACGAGCGCAGGTCACCCCCACCATCTATAAAGCAAGACGACGAGCGCAACACCCCCCCATCTATAAAACCAGAGACGAGCGCAGGTCACCGCCACCATCTATAGAGCAAGAAGACGAGCGCAAACCCCCATCTATAAAACCAGAAGACGAGCGCAGGTCACCCCCACCATCTATAGAGCAAGACGACGAGCGCAACCCCCCATCTATAAAACCAGAGACGAGCGCAGGTCACCGCCACCATCTATAGAGCAAGAAGAAGAGCGCAACCCCCCCATCTATAAAACCAGAGACGAGCGCAGGTCACCCCCACCATCTATAGAGCAAGAAGACGAGCGCAACCCCCCCATCTATAAAACCAGAAGACGAGCGCAGGTCACCCCCACCATCTATAGAGCAAGAAGACGAGCGCAACCCCCCATCTATAGAGCAAGACGACGAGCGCAACCCCCCCATCTATAGAGCAAGACGACGAGCGCAACCCCCCACCCAATCTATAAAACCAGAAGACGAGCGCAGGTCACCCCCACCATCTATAGAGCAAGAAGACGAGCGCAGGTCACCCCCACCATCTATAGAGCAAGACGACGAGCGCAACTCCCCCAATCTATAAAACCAGAGACGAGCGCAGGTCACCGCCACCATCTATAGAGCAAGAAGAAGAGCGCAACCCCCTCATCCCCCATCTATAAAACCATAAGACGAGCGCAGGTCACCCCCACCATCTATAGAGCAAGAAGACGAGCGCAACCCCCCCTCCCCCATCTATAAAACCAGAAGACGAGCGCAGGTCACCCCCACCATCTATAGAGCAAGAAGACGAGCACACCCCCCATCTATAAAACCAGAAGACGAGCGCAGGTCACCCCCACCATCTATAGAGCAAGAAGACGAGCGCAGGTCACCCCCACCATCTATAGAGCAAGAAGACGAGCGCAGGTCACCCCCACCATCTATAGAGCAAGAAGACGAGCGCAACCCTCCCCCCCCAATCTATAAAACCAGAAGACGAGCGCAGGTCACCCCCACCATCTATAGAGCAAGAAGACGAGCACCCTCCCCACCATCTATAGAGCAAGTAGACGAGCACCCCCATCCCCCCAATCTATAAAACCAGAAGACGAGCGCAGGTCACCCCCACCATCTATAGAGCAAGAAGACGGCGCAGGTCATCCCCACCATCTATAAAGCAAGACGACGGCGCAACCCCCATCTATAGAGCAAGACGACGAGCACAATCCCCCCCAATGCAACCCTCCCAATCTATAAAAACCAGAAGACGAGCGCAGGTCACCCCACCATCTATAGAGCAAGAAGACGAGCACCTCCCCACCATCTAGAGCAAGTAACGATCAATCCCCCCACCTATAAAAACCAGAAGACGAGCGCAGGTCACCCCCACCATCTATAGAGCAAGAAGACGAGCGCAGGTCATCCCCACCATCTATAAAGCAAGACGACGAGCGCAACCCCCATCTATAGAGCAAGACGACTAGCACAATCCCCCCCAATCTATAAAACCAGAAGACGAGCGCAGGTCACCCCCACCATCTATAGAGCAAGAAGACGAGCGCAGGTCACCCCCACCATCTATAGAGCAAGACGACGAGCGCAACCCCCCCCCCCCAATCTATAAAACCAGAAGACGAGCGCAGGTGACCCCCACCATCTATAGAGCAAGAAGACGAGCACCCCCCCACCATCTATAGAGCAAGTAGACGAGCGCAGGTCACCGCCACATCTATAAAGCAAGACGACGAGCGCAACACCCATCTATAGAGCAAGAAGACAAGCGCAGGTCACCCCCACCATCTATAAAGCAAGAAGACGAGCACCCCCCCCACCATCTATAGAGCAAGAAGACGAGCGCAACCCCCCCCCCCATCTATAGAGCAAAAAGACAAGCGCAGGTCACCCCCACCATCTATAGAGCAAGAAGACGAGCACCCCCTCACCATCTATAGAGCAAGAAGACGAGCACCCCTCATCTATAGAGCAAGAGGACGAGCACAACTCCCCCCATCTATAGAGCAAGAAGACAAGCGCAGGTCACCCCCACCATCTATAGAGCAAGAAGACGAACGCAACCCCCCCTATCTATAAAACCAGAAGACGAGCACCCCCCACCATCTATAGAGCAAGAAGACGAGCACCCCCCCCACCATCTATAGAGCAAGAAGACGAGTGCAACCCCCCACACCATCTTTAGCGCAAGACTACGAGCGCAACTCCCCCAATCTATAGAGGAAGACTACGAGCGCAACCCCCCCATCTATAAAACCAGAAGACGTGCACCCCCCACCATCTATAGAGCAAGAAGACGAGCACCCCCGCCCACCCCCACCATCTATAGAGCCAGAAGAGGAGAACAGGTCACCCCTACCATCTATAGAGGCTTAAGACGAGAACCCCTCCCCCACCATGTAGAGCCAGAAGAGGAGTCCAGGTCACCCCTACCATCTATAGAGCAAGAAGAAGAGCACCCCCCCATCTATAGAGCCAGAAGAAACGCGCAGATCACCACTACCAGCGATAGAGCCAGAAGACGAGCACCCCCCCCACCATCTATACAACCAGAAGATGAACACCCCCCACACCATCTACAGAGCCAGAAGATGAGCACCCTCCACACTATCTATAGAACCAGAAGACGGGTACCCCCACACCATCTATAGAGCCAGAAGAGGAGTGCAGGTCACCCTTATCATCTATAGAGCCAGAAGACGAGCATCCCCCCCCACACATCATCTATAGCACCAGAAGACGAGCACCCCCCACACCATCTATAGAGCCAGAACACGAGCACCCCCCACACCATCTAAAGAACCAGAAGATGAGCACCCCCCACACCATCTATAGAGCCAAAAGAGGAGCGCAGGTCACCCCTACCATCTACAGCGCCTAAAGACAAGCACCCCCCCCACACACACACACACCATATATAGAGCCAGAAGACAAGCACCAGCCAACCATCTATAGAACCAGGAGAGGAAAGCACCGCCTCCAACAATCTATAGAGCCACAAGAGGAGCACCCCCCCCAACATCTATAGAGCCAGCAGAAGAGCGCACCACACCCCCACCATCTATAGAGCCAGAAGAGGACCACACCGCACCCCCCCATCTCTAGAGCCAGAAGATGACCACACCGCACCCCCACATCTCTAGAGCCAGAAGAGGAGCGCACCACACCCCCACCATCTATAGAGCCAGAAGAGAAGCGCACCACACCCCCACCATCTATAGAGCCAGAAGAGGACCACACCGCACCCCCCATCTATAGAGCCAGAAGACGACCACACCGCACCCCCCCATCTATAGAGCCAGAAGAGGAGTGCACCACACCCCCACCATCTATAGAGCCAGAAGAGGAGCACACCGCACCCCCCCATCTATAGAGCCAGAAGAGGAGCACCCCCGACTATCTATATAGCCAGAAGAGGAGCACACCGCACCCCCCATCTATAGAGCCAGAAGAGGAGCGCACCACACCCCCACCATCTATAGAGCCAGAAGAGGACCACACCGCACCCCCCCATCTATAGAGCCAGAAGAGGACCACACCGCACCCCCATCTATAGAGCCAGAAGACGACCACACCGCACTCCCATCTATAGAGCCAGAAGAGGACCACACCGCACCCCCACATCTCTAGAGCCAGAAGACGACCACACCGCACCCCCCCATCTATAGAGCCAGAAGAGGAGCGCACCCCCCCAACCATCTATAGAGCCAGAAGAGGACCACACCGCACCCCCATCTATAGAGCCAGAAGAGGACCACACCGCACCCCCATCTATAGAGCCAGAAGAGGAGCGCACCACACCCCACCATCTATAGAGCCAGAAGAGGACCACACCGCACTCCCACCATCTATAGAGCCAGAAGAGGACCACACTGCACCCCCATCTCTAGAGCCAGAAGAGCGACCACACCGCACCCCACATCTCTAGAGCCAGAAGAGGAGCCACCACACCCCACCATCTATAGAGCCAGAAGAGAGCGCACCACACTCCCACCATCTATAGAGCCAGAAGAGGACCACACCGCACCCCCATCTATAGAGCCAGAAGAGGACCACACCGCACTCCCCATCTATAGAGCCAGAAGAGGAGCGCACCACACCCCCACCATCTATAGAGCCAGAAGAGGACCACACCGCACTCCCACCATCTATAGAGCCAGAAGAGGACCACACCGCACCCCCCCATCTATAGAGCCAGAAGACGACCACACCGCACCCCCACATCTCTAGAGCCAGAAGAGGAGCGCACCACACCCCCACCATCTATAGAGCCAGAAGAGGAGCGCACCACACTCCCACCATCTATAGAGCCAGAAGAGGACCACACCGCACTCCCCATCTATAGAGCCAGAAGACGAGCACACCGCACCCCCCCATCTATAGAGCCAGAAGAGGAGCGCACCACACCCCCACCATCTATAGAGCCAGAAGAGGAGCACCCCCGACTATCTATATAGCCAGAAGAGGAGCACACTGCACCCCCCATCTATAGAGCCAGAAGAGGAGCGCACCACACCCCCACCATCTATAGAGCCAGAAGAGGACCACACCGCACCCCCCCATCTATAGAGCCAGAAGAGGACCACACCGCACCCCCCCATCTATAGAGCCAGAAGACGACCACACCGCACCCCCCCCATCTATAGAGCCAGAAGAGGACCACACCGCACCCCCACATCTCTAGAGCCAGAAGACGACCACACCGCACTCCCCATCTATAGAGCCAGAAGAGGAGCGCACTCCCCAACCATCTATAGAGCCAGAAGAGGACCACACCGCACCCCCATCTATAGAGCCAGAAGAGGACCACACCGCACCCCCCATCTATAGAGCCAGAAGAGGAGCGCACCACACCCCCACCATCTATAGAGCCAGAAGAGGACCACACCGCACCCCCCATCTATAGAGCCAGAAGAGGAGCACCCCCCGACTATCTATCTAGCCAGAAGAGGAGCACCCCCCGACTATCTATATAGCCAGAAGAGGAGCACCCCCCACCATCTATAGAGCCAGAAGAGGACCACACCGCACCCCCCCATCTATAGAGCCAGAAGAGGAGCGCACCACACCCCACCATCTATAGAGCCAGAAGAGGACCACACCGCACCCCCCATCTATAGAGCCAGAAGAGGACCACACCGCACCCCCCCATCTATAGAGCCAGAAGAGGAGCGCACCACACCCCCACCATCTATAGAGCCAGAAGAGGACCACACCGCACTCCCCATCTATAGAGCCAGAAGAGGACCACACCGCACCCCCCCATCTATAGAGCCAGAAGAGGAGCGCACCGCACCCCACCATCTATAGAGCCAGAAGAGGACCACACGCACCCCCACCATCTATAGAGCCAGAAGAGGAGCGCACCACCCCCAACCATCTATAGAGCCAGAAGAGGACCACACCGCACCCCCCCATCTATAGAGCCAGAAGAGGACCACACCGCACCCCCCCATCTATAGAGCCAGAAGAGGAGCGCACCACACCCCACCATCTATAGAGCCAGAAGAGGACCACACCGCACCCCCATCTATAGAGCCAGAAGAGGACCACCCCCACCATCTATAGAGCCAGAAGAGGACGCACCGCACCCCACCATCTATAGAGCCAGAAGAGGACCACGCACCATCGAGCACCCCACCATCTATAGAGCCAGAAGAGGACGCACCACACCCCCACCATCTATAGAGCCAGAAGAGCGACCACACCGCACCCCCACCATCTATAGAGCCAGAAGAGGAGCGCACCGCACCCCACCATCTATAGAGCCAGAAGAGGAGCACCCACCGACTATCTATAGAGCCAGAAGAGGACCACACCGCACCCCACCATCTATAGAGCCAGAAGAGGAGCACCCCCCGACTATCTATAGAGCCAGAAGAGGACCACACCGCACCCCACCATCTATAGAGCCAGAAAAGGAGCACCCCCACCATCTATAGAGCCAGAAAAGGAAAAGGAGCGCACCACACCCCCACCATCTATAAAGCCAGAAGAGGAGCACCCCCCACCATCTATAGAGCCAGAAGAGGAGCACCCCCCACACCATCTATATAGCCAGAAGAGGAGCACCCCCCACTATTTACAGAGCCAGAAGAGGACCACACCGCACCCCCACCATCTATAGAGCCAGAAGAGGGGCACCCCTCGACTATCTATAGAGCCAGAAGAGGAGCATTCCCACCATCTATAGAGCCAGAAGAGGAGCACCCCCACCATCTATAGAGCCAGAAGAGGAGCACCCCCACCATCTATAGAGCCAGAAGAGGAGCACCCCCACCATCTATAGAGCCAGAAGAGGGGCACCCCCCCACACACACACCATCTATAGAGCCAGAAGAGGAGTACCCCCCCACACACACCATCTATAGAGCCAGAAGAGGAGTACACCCATCATCTATAGAGCCAGAAGAGGAGCACCCCCACCATCTACAGAGCCAGAAGAGGACCACACCGCACCCCCACCATCTATAGAGCCAGAAGAGGAGCACCCCCACCATCTATAGAACCAGAAGAGGAGCACCCCCCACACACACCATCTATAAAGCCAGAAGAGGAGCACCCCCTGACTATCTATAGAGCCAGGAGCACCCCCACCATCTATAGAGCCAGAAGAGGAGCACCCCCACCATCTATAAAGCCAGAAGAGGAGCACCCCCACCATCTATAGAGCCAGAAGAGGAGCACCCCCACCATCTATAGAGCCAGAAGAGGAGCACCCCCACCATCTATAGAGCCAGAAGAGGAGCACCCCCATCATCTATAGAGCCAGGAGATGGATGCACTGCAGCAACCTCCATCTACAGAGCTAGAAGAGAGTCAAGGATGATGGGAGTGATGCCCAGTGTGATATAGGGCGATTAGAATCTTCATTTCTGGGGACAGGGATGATGAGAGTCCTTCTCTGCCGTGGACAGTTTCTGTGGCGTCGCAGAGGAGGCCATCTCCGGGGTGCTGAGGGGTGCCACGCTCCCAGAATCCTCCCTGAGAGTCGGGGACACAACAAGTGGTGTTTTCGGCAGTGGCTGCTTTATCTCTCCTCATGTAGAAAGCTTATTAACACGCTTTGAACTTAAAATCACATTTACAATAATGTGCCATCAACAGTTTTATAAGCTAATTAGAAAAAAAGATTAATTAATGACGAGGCCGCTAATAAAATGGCAATCAGGAAGAAAGAATCCGAGGGAGCTAAGCCGCCACTACCAGCAATTAGCAGCTCATTACAAACAAATTATACATGTGTTTTGCTGTGGGCTTTCATTTACTAAAATGCTTCTAATTAACAGAGAAAACACGCTGATTAACGTGGCGGCAGCCGCCATTGTCTGATGACGTCACAGCCTTGTGTCCGCGGCCAGGCCCGCCGCGCACCCCTGAACCAGCCGCGTGTAATCAGTGTGTAATTATCCGAGCTTTACGCCGATAAATAAACAAACATCCGGCGTCAATCACTGATCCGGCCGGCGCGGTCAGGGGGGAGCGCGGCTTTGTGCGGCACATTTACCCTTCAGGCTCTTAATCAGGACCCCAGGCAAACACGGCTCTGCTGCGAGAGCTCTGATAACATGGACGCCAAGCGGACAAGGTTACAGTCCTGATGGGGGAGTCCCCCGAGCCTGCCCCAGTCGCAGGTAGCAGTCACTACAAGGGGCTGCGTCCAAGTTCTCGGGCAGAGCGGCTGCAGAGGCGCACTAAGCCAGGGTGATTTGGCTTCTTGGCGCGGGGCCACCTCCATCAAAGCTGCCGCTTCCAAGATGCTATTTAAGGGCTTAGAAATGTTATACATCAGAAATTAGCTTCACCTATTAGGACAGGATCGGGATTAACGCTCTGCGGAAGCGCGCCCCGGAGCACGGGGTTTATCAGCCTCCTGCAGCTCCTGCCTCTGATTACTGTGAGAAACCAGGCGCATCAGTGTCCGGGAGAGCTCCGCCACCACATACCGGCCCCATAAGGGAGGCGAAGACTCTCCGGCGCCACCTCGTGGACAGAATTCTGAAAACCTGCAATACGCTGTGAGCAGCATGCCCCCTCCCCCACAGTTAGTGACCGCTCAGCAGTCAGTGCGGACATTCATGGTGGGGGGCAGTGAAGAAATGTCACACTGCGGGGCTGCGACCATGGCGGACACAGCCCCAGAGAGCACAAACCTCATCAGAATGCAGAGCAGGTGCATGCCCCCACCTCACAAGGATTACCCAGGACAGCTGAGGGGCTCGTCTGAGGAGCTGGCACTCCAAGGCTGGCTTCCCACACTGTGTGAAGGCTACAGATCGGTCAGGCACAGCAGACATTTCACCCAACACCGGCGTAAAACACTGGCAGTGTAAACCGACCTCAGCAGCGGGGCTTCATGCTGCAGCTTCTCCAGTCACAGGCGGCAAAAGAATCAGAAGACCAGCAACGACTCCCCCAGCGACACCGCCACAAACCGCAGTGACGTCATCAGAGACCGCGCCAGCGAGCAGAGTGATAGCGTGGGAGCATATCCTACCGCCGAGCGCAGAACCCCCAAACATCATACGGAGGAGGAGGTGACATCACCGCCCCCCAGATATCAGTTATATTATACAGGAGGTGACATCACCGCTCTCCAGATATCAGTGATATTATACAGGAGGTGACATCACCGCTCTCCAGATATCAGTTATATTATACAGGAGGTGACATCACCGCTCCCCAGATATCAGTTATATTATACAGGAGGTGACATCACCGCTCTCCAGATATCAGTTATATTATACAGGAGGTGACATCACCGCTCTCCAGATATCAGCTATATTATACAGGAGGTGACATCACCGCTCTCCAGATATCAGTTATATTATACAGGAGGTGACATCACCGCTCTCCAGATATCAGTTATATTATACAGGAGGTGACATCACCGCTCTCCAGATATCAGTTATATTATACAGGAGGTGACATCACCGCTCTCCAGATATCAGTTATATTATACAGGAGGTGACATCACCGCTCTCCAGATATCAGTTATATTATACAGGAGGTGACATCACCGCTCTCCAGATATCAGTTATATTATACAGGAGGTGACATCACCGCTCTCCAGATATCAGTTATATTATACAGGAGGTGACATCACCGCTCTCCAGATATCAGTTATATTATACAGGAGGTGACATCACCGCTCTCCAGATATCAGTTATATTATACAGGAGGTGACATCACCGCTCTCCAGATATCAGTTATATTATACAGGAGGTGACATCACCGCTCTCCAGATATCAGTTATATTATACAGGAGGTGACATCACCGCTCTCCAGATATCAGTTATATTATACAGGAGGTGACATCACCGCTCTCCAGATATCAGTTATATTATACAGGAGGTGACATCACCGCTCTCCAGATATCAGTTATATTATACAGGAGGTGACATCACCGCTCTCCAGATATCAGTTATATTATACAGGAGGTGACATCACCGCTCTCCAGATATCAGTTATATTATACAGGAGGTGACATCACCGCTCTCCAGATATCAGTTATATTATACAGGAGGTGACATCACCGCTCTCCAGATATCAGTTATATTATACAGGAGGTGACATCACCGCTCTCCAGATATCAGTTATATTATACAGGAGGTGACATCACCGCTCTCCAGATATCAGTTATATTATACAGGAGGTGACATCACCGCTCTCCAGATATCAGTTATATTATACAGGAGGTGACATCACCGCTCTCCAGATATCAGTTATATTATACAGGAGGTGACATCACCGCTCTCCAGATATCAGTTATATTATACAGGAGGTGACATCACCGCTCTCCAGATATCAGTTATATTATACAGGAGGTGACATCACCGCTCTCCAGATATCAGTTATATTATACAGGAGGTGACATCACCGCTCTCCAGATATCAGTTATATTATACAGGAGGTGACATCACCGCTCTCCAGATATCAGTTATATTATACAGGAGGTGACATCACCGCTCTCCAGATATCAGTTATATTATACAGGAGGTGACATCACCGCTCTCCAGATATCAGTTATATTATACAGGAGGTGACATCACCGCTCTCCAGATATCAGTTATATTATACAGGAGGTGACATCACCGCTCTGCAGATATCAGTTATATTATACAGGAGGTGACATCACCGCTCTCCAGATATCAGTTATATTATACAGGAGGTGACATCACCGCTCTCCAGATATCAGTTATATTATACAGGAGGTGACATCACCGCTCTCCAGATATCAGTTATATTATACAGGAGGTGACATCACCGCTCTCCAGATATCAGTTATATTATACAGGAGGTGACATCACCGCTCTCCAGATATCAGTTATATTATACAGGAGGTGACATCACCGCTCTCCAGATATCAGTTATATTATACAGGAGGTGACATCACCGCTCTCCAGATATCAGTTATATTATACAGGAGGTGACATCACCGCTCTCCAGATATCAGTTATATTATACAGGAGGTGACATCACCGCTCTCCAGATATCAGTTATATTATACAGGAGGTGACATCACCGCTCTCCAGATATCAGTTATATTATACAGGAGGTGACATCACCGCTCTCCAGATATCAGTTATATTATACAGGAGGTGACATCACCGCTCTCCAGATATCAGTTATATTATACAGGAGGTGACATCACCGCTCTCCAGATATCAGTTATATTATACAGGAGGTGACATCACCGCTCTCCAGATATCAGTTATATTATACAGGAGGTGACATCACCGCTCTCCAGATATCAGTTATATTATACAGGAGGTGACATCACCGCTCTCCAGATATCAGTTATATTATACAGGAGGTGACATCACCGCTCTCCAGATATCAGTTATATTATACAGGAGGTGACATCACCGCTCTCCAGATATCAGTTATATTATACAGGAGGTGACATCACCGCTCTCCAGATATCAGTTATATTATACAGGAGGTGACATCACCGCTCTCCAGATATCAGTTATATTATACAGGAGGTGACATCACCGCTCTCCAGATATCAGTTATATTATACAGGAGGTGACATCACCGCTCTCCAGATATCAGTTATATTATACAGGAGGTGACATCACCGCTCTCCAGATATCAGTTATATTATACAGGAGGTGACATCACCGCCTCCAGATATCAGTTATATTATACAGGAGGTGACATCACCGCTCTCCAGATATCAGTTATATTATACAGGAGGTGACATCACCGCTCTCCAGATATCAGTTATATTATACAGGAGGTGACATCACCGCTCTCCAGATATCAGTTATATTATACAGGAGGTGACATCACCGCTCTCCAGATATCAGTTATATTATACAGGAGGTGACATCACCGCTCTCCAGATATCAGTTATATTATACAGGAGGTGACATCACCGCTCTCCAGATATCAGTTATATTATACAGGAGGTGACATCACCGCTCTCCAGATATCAGTTATATTATACAGGAGGTGACATCACCGCTCTCCAGATATCAGTTATATTATACAGGAGGTGACATCACCGCTCTCCAGATATCAGTTATATTATACAGGAGGTGACATCACCGCTCTCCAGATATCAGTTATATTATACAGGAGGTGACATCACCGCTCTCCAGATATCAGTTATATTATACAGGAGGTGACATCACCGCTCTCCAGATATCAGTTATATTATACAGGAGGTGACATCACCGCTCTCCAGATATCAGTTATATTATACAGGAGGTGACATCACCGCTCTCCAGATATCAGTTATATTATACAGGAGGTGACATCACCGCTCTCCAGATATCAGTTATATTATACAGGAGGTGACATCACCGCTCTCCAGATATCAGTTATATTATACAGGAGGTGACATCACCGCTCTCCAGATATCAGTTATATTATACAGGAGGTGACATCACCGCTCTCCAGATATCAGTTATATTATACAGGAGGTGACATCACCGCTCTCAGATATCAGTTATATTATACAGGAGGTGACATCACCGCTCTCCAGATATCAGTTATATTATACAGGAGGTGACATCACCGCTCTCCAGATATCAGTTATATTATACAGGAGGTGACATCACCGCTCTCCAGATATCAGTTATATTATACAGGAGGTGACATCACCGCTCTCCAGATATCAGTTATATTATACAGGAGGTGACATCACCGCTCTCCAGATATCAGTTATATTATACAGGAGGTGACATCACCGCTCTCCAGATATCAGTTATATTATACAGGAGGTGACATCACCGCTCTCCAGATATCAGTTATATTATACAGGAGGTGACATCACCGCTCTCCAGATATCAGTTATATTATACAGGAGGTGACATCACCGCTCTCCAGATATCAGTTATATTATACAGGAGGTGACATCACCGCTCTCCAGATATCAGTTATATTATACAGGAGGTGACATCACCGCTCTCCAGATATCAGTTATATTATACAGGAGGTGACATCACCGCTCTCCAGATATCAGTTATATTATACAGGAGGTGACATCACCGCTCTCCAGATATCAGTTATATTATACAGGAGGTGACATCACCGCTCTCCAGATATCAGTTATATTATACAGGAGGTGACATCACCGCTCTCCAGATATCAGTTATATTATACAGGAGGTGACATCACCGCTCTCCAGATATCAGTTATATTATACAGGAGGTGACATCACCGCCTCCAGATATCAGTTATATTATACAGGAGGTGACATCACCGCTCTCCAGATATCAGTTATATTATACAGGAGGTGACATCACCGCTCTCCAGATATCAGTTATATTATACAGGAGGTGACATCACCGCTCTCCAGATATCAGTTATATTATACAGGAGGTGACATCACCGCTCTCCAGATATCAGTTATATTATACAGGAGGTGACATCACCGCTCTCCAGATATCAGTTATATTATACAGGAGGTGACATCACCGCTCTCCAGATATCAGTTATATTATACAGGAGGTGACATCACCGCTCTCCAGATATCAGTTATATTATACAGGAGGTGACATCACCGCTCTCCAGATATCAGTTATATTATACAGGAGGTGACATCACCGCTCTCCAGATATCAGTTATATTATACAGGAGGTGACATCACCGCTCTCCAGATATCAGTTATATTATACAGGAGGTGACATCACCGCTCTCCAGATATCAGTTATATTATACAGGAGGTGACATCACCGCTCTCCAGATATCAGTTATATTATACAGGAGGTGACATCACCGCTCTCCAGATATCAGTTATATTATACAGGAGGTGACATCACCGCTCTCCAGATATCAGTTATATTATACAGGAGGTGACATCACCGCTCTCCAGATATCAGTTATATTATACAGGAGGTGACATCACCGCTCTCCAGATATCAGTTATATTATACAGGAGGTGACATCACCGCTCTCCAGATATCAGTTATATTATACAGGAGGTGACATCACCGCTCTGCAGATATCAGTTATATTATACAGGAGGTGACATCACCGCTCTCCAGATATCAGTTATATTATACAGGAGGTGACATCACCGCTCTCCAGATATCAGTTATATTATACAGGAGGTGACATCACCGCTCTCCAGATATCAGTTATATTATACAGGAGGTGACATCACCGCTCTCCAGATATCAGTTATATTATACAGGAGGTGACATCACCGCTCTCCAGATATCAGTTATATTATACAGGAGGTGACATCACCGCTCTCCAGATATCAGTTATATTATACAGGAGGTGACATCACTGCTCCCCAGATATCAGTTATATTATACAGGAGGTGACATCACCGCTGTCCAGATATCAGTTATATTATACAGGAGGTGACACACCTTCTCTAGCACCAGGGAATGGAGCGCTCCTCCGCCTGCTCTGCCTTATGTCTCACCCAGTACTCACCTGTCGGGTAGCCAGACGGTCGCTCAGCTCTTCCGCATCTTTAATGTCTCCCTTCTTGAGGGCTTCATCCAAATTCTGCTCTAGTCGAGACTGCAAACAGAAGAGACAGTCACCAGTGGTAGAGGGAGAAAGCAGCGGACGAGATTTCCAAAAGTGACTGCAACCAGGAGTCGGAAAACCCCAGCCCATATAACTGTGAACAGGAGAAATACCGGAGGGCTATGGATCTATCATTTATGGATGCATAGCCTTATCTACTGAGATCTATAGGTGGAGACACCAGGTGCAGGACACCTCTACTATGGGGTATAATGTACCCAGAGATCTATAGGTGGAGACACCAGGTGCAGGACACCTCTACTATGGGGTATAATGTACCCCGAGATCTATAGGTGGAGACACCAGGTGCAGGACACCTGTACTATGGGGTATAATGTACCCTGATATCTATAGGTGGAGACAACAGGAGCAGGACTCCTCTAATATGGGGTATAATGTACCCAGAGATCTATAGGTGGAGACACCTCTACTATGGGGGTATAATGTACCCTGAGATCTATAGGTGGAGACACCTCTACTATGGGGTATAATGTACCCCGAGATCTATAGGTGGAGACACCAGGTGCAGGACACCTCTACTATGGGGGTATAATGTACCCAGAGATCTATAGGTGGAGACACCAGGTGCAGGACACCTCTACTATGGGGGTATAATGTACCCAGAGATCTATAGGTGGAGACACCAGGTGCAGGACACCTCTACTATGGGGTATAATGTACCCTGAGTTCTATAGGTGGAGACACCAGGTGCAGGACACCTCTACTATGGGGGTATAATGTACCCTGAGTTCTATAGGTGGAGACACCAGGTGCAGGACACCTCTACTATGGGGTATAATGTACCCTGAGATCTATAGGTGGAGACACCAGGTGCAGGACACCTGTACTATGGGGGTATAATGTACCCTGAGATCTATAGGTGGAGACACCTCTACTATGGGGTATAATGTACCCTGAGTTCTATAGGTGGAGACACCAGGTGCAGGACACCTCTACTATGGGGTATAATGTACCCTGAGATCTATAGGTGGAGACACCAGGTGCAGGACACCTCTACTATGGGGTATAATGTACCCAGAGATCTATAGGTGGAGACACCAGGTGCAGGACACCTCTACTATGGGGGTATAATGTACCCTGAGTTCTATAGGTGGAGACACCAGGTGCAGGACACCTCTACTATGGGGGTATAATGTACCCAGAGATCTATAGGTGGAGACACCAGGTGCAGGACACCTCTACTATGGGGGTATAATGTACCCAGAGATCTATAGGTGGAGACACCAGGTGCAGGACACCTCTACTATGGGGTATAATGTACCCGGAGATCTATAGGTGGAGACACCAGGTGCAGGACACCTCTACTATGGGGTATAATGTACCCAGAGATCTATAGGTGGAGACACCAGGTGCAGGACACCTCTACTATGGGGTATAATGTACCCAGAGATCTATAGGTGGAGACACCAGGTGCAGGACACCTCTACTATGGGGTATAATGTACCCAGAGATCTATAGGTGGAGACACCAGGTGCAGGACACCTCTACTATGGGGGTATAATGTACCCTGAGATCTATAGGTGGAGACACCAGGTGCAGGACACCTCTACTATGGGGTATAATGTACCCAGAGATCTATAGGTGGAGACACCAGGTGCAGGACACCTCTACTATGGGGTATAATGTACCCAGAGATCTATAGGTGGAGACACCAGGTGCAGGACACCTCTACTATGGGGTATAATGTACCCTGAGATCTATAGGTGGAGACACCAGGTGCAGGACACCTCTACTATGGGGTATAATGTACCCAGAGATCTATAGGTGGAGACACCAGGTGCAGGACACCTCTACTATGGGGTATAATGTACCCAGAGATCTATAGGTGGAGACACCAGGTGCAGGACACCTCTACTATGGGGTATAATGTACCCTGAGATCTATAGGTGGAGACACCAGGTGCAGGACACCTCTACTATGGGGTATAATGTACCCAGAGATCTATAGGTGGAGACACCAGGTGCAGGACACCTCTACTATGGGGTATAATGTACCCAGAGATCTATAGGTGGAGACACCAGGTGCAGGACACCTCTACTATGGGGTATAATGTACCCAGAGATCTATAGGTGGAGACACCAGGTGCAGGACACCTCTACTATGGGGTATAATGTACCCTGAGATCTATAGGTGGAGACACCAGGTGCAGGACACCTCTACTATGGGGTATAATGTACCCAGAGATCTATAGGTGGAGACACCAGGTGCAGGACACCTCTACTATGGGGTATAATGTACCCTGAGATCTATAGGTGGAGACACCAGGTGCAGGACACCTCTACTATGGGGTATAATGTACCCAGAGATCTATAGGTGGAGACACCAGGTGCAGGACACCTCTACTATGGGGTATAATGTACCCTGAGATCTATAGGTGGAGACACCAGGTGCAGGACACCTCTACTATGGGGTATAATGTACCCAGAGATCTATAGGTGGAGACACCAGGTGCAGGACACCTCTACTATGGGGTATAATGTACCCTGAGATCTATAGGTGGAGACACCAGGTGCAGGACACCTCTACTATGGGGTATAATGTACCCTGAGATCTATAGGTGGAGACACCAGGTGCAGGACACCTCTACTATGGGGTATAATGTACCCGGAGATCTATAGGTGGAGACACCAGGTGCAGGACACCTCTACTATGGGGGTATAATGAACCCAGAGATCTATAGGTGGAGACACCAGGTGCAGGACACCTCTACTATGGGGTATAATGTACCCTGAGATCTATAGGTGGAGACACCAGGTGCAGGACACCTCTACTATGGGGTATAATGTACCCAGAGATCTATAGGTGGAGACACCAGGTGCAGGACACCTCTACTATGGGGGTATAATGTACCCAGAGATCTATAGGTGGAGACACCAGGTGCAGGACACCTCTACTATGGGGTATAATGTACCCGGAGATCTATAGGTGGAGACACCAGGTGCAGGACACCTCTACTATGGGGTATAATGTACCCAGAGATCTATAGGTGGAGACACCAGGTGCAGGACACCTCTACTATGGGGTATAATGTACCCTGAGATCTATAGGTGGAGACACCAGGTGCAGGACACCTCTACTATGGGGTATAATGTACCCAGAGATCTATAGGTGGAGACACCAGGTGCAGGACACCTCTACTATGGGGTATAATGTACCCGGAGATCTATAGGTGGAGACACCAGGTGCAGGACACCTCTACTATGGGGTATAATGTACCCGGAGATCTATAGGTGGAGACACCAGGTGCAGGACACCTCTACTATGGGGGTATAATGTACCCAGAGATCTATAGGTGGAGACACCAGGTGCAGGACACCTCTACTATGGGTGTATAATGTACCCGGAGATCTATAGGTGGAGACACCAGGTGCAGGACACCTCTACTATGGGGTATAATGTACCCGGAGATCTATAGGTGGAGACACCAGGTGCAGGACACCTCTACTATGGGGGTATAATGTACCCTGAGATCTATAGGTGGAGACACCAGGTGCAGGACACCTCTACTATGGGGTATAATGACCCCTGAGATCTATAGGTGGAGACAGTGAAGTGTCCTGGAGTAGGGGTACTGTGAAATCTGGACATTTGCCCCTGTTTCCCACTATGCAAAAAACTCTTACTTTATTTCTCTTGAAAGGGTTAACTTTCACTGTTTATTACTGTGTTACTGCATTTTATATGTATGTCCTGATATATATCCCGTACATTTGCAAGGCTCTGTGGAAAGAGTTAATGAATCCTGAGAGACTTTTGGGACTTTGAATGAGAAGCTGGTAATTTTCCACAGCGTGACGTGACTTGCTGCTCAGCTTCGTACTATTACAGCGCGCTGATCGGGCCCATGCCGGATCCATGCTGTATGCGCTGGCATTAACACTTGATTTTCCGCGGTCAGCGCTGAATGCGGCACGTGTGATGTCCGTGCGGGGATCGGAGCAGTGATTGGGTCCCTGTGCTGCTGTGACGGGGACCGGAAGGTAGGGAAGGCAGCCCAATACCTTCCTTAGGCATCATGGCTGCCTTCTGTGACCGTCTGAGATCCAGCCCCCTGTATTACACTGGTACTAGACAGAAGTATTGTACTGCATCGTACAGGTGATCAGATCCCCAAAAGTCTCAGAGTGGGACAAAAAATAAAGTGAAAAATTGTTTTTAAAAGCTTCAAGTATAAAAAAAAAAAACGTCCTTTTCCCAAAATAAAGTTTACAAATTTGTTGGTAAAAAAAAATAGGAAAAAAAACCCCAGAAAAGTAGACATATTAGGTATCGCCCAGATCTATAAAAATATCACATAACCTAACCCCGCAGTTGAACACCGTCAGAAAATAAAGTCTGTGCTAAAAAAAACATTTTTTAGTCACCTTACATCACTAAAACTGCAACACCAAGCGATCAAAAAGGCGTATGGCCCCCAAAATAGTACCAATCTAACCGTCACCTCATCAAGCAAAAAATGAGCCCCTAGCCAAGACAATCGCCTAAAAAATAAAAAAACTATGGAGACACTAAAACATGATTTTTTTTTGTTTACAAAATGCTGTTATAGTGCAAAACTTAAATAAATAAAAAAAAGTAGACATATTAGGTATCGCCGTGTCCGTAACAACCTGCTGTAGAAAAATATCACATGACCTAACCCCTCAGGTTACAGGACACCGTAAAAAAAAAAAAAACTGTGCCAAAAAAGCCATTTTTTGTCACCTATCACCACAAAAATTGCAACACCAAGTGATCAAAAAGGCATATTCCCCCCAAAATAGTACCAGTGAAACAGTCACCTCATCCCGCAAAAAATGAGACCCTATTTAAGACAATCTGTCAAAAAATAAAAAAGATATCCCTCTTAGACAATGGAGACACTAAAATATGATTTTTTTTTGCTAAAGTGAAATAAATAAAAAAAAAGTAGACATATTAGGTATCGCTGTGTCCGGAACAACCTGCTCTATAAAAATATCACATGACCTAACCCCACAGACGAACACCGTAAAAAATAAAAAAATAAAGTGTCAAAAGAGTCATTTTTTGTCACCTTACATAACAAAAAGTGTAATACCAAGCGATCAAAAAGTCATATACACACTGAAACCGTCATCTCATACCGAAAAAAACGAGCCCCTACATAAGACAGTCGCCCAAAATTAAAAAAATAATAATATGGCTTTTAGAATATGGAGACACTAAAAAATCAAAAATGCTTTATTATGTAAAACAAACAAACTAACAAAAAAGTAGTCATATTTGGTGTTGTCGCATCCGTAACAACCTGCTCTATAGAAATACCACATGATCTAACCTGTCAGATGAACATTGTAAATAACAAAAAATAAAAACAGTGCCAAAACAGCTATTTTTTGTTACCTTGCCTCACGAAAGGTGCAATATAGAGGAACCAAAAATCATATGTACCCCAGGAGCGCATCAGGGGGGCTTCAAATGGGGGATGGCAACTTAAAATGATGCCAGTGAAATCTGCCCTCCAAAAACCATATGGCGTTCCCTTCCTTCTGCGCCCTGCCCTGTGCCCATACAGCAGTTTACGGCCACATATGGGGTGTTTGTGCAAACTACAGAATCAGGGCAATACATACTGAGTTTTGTTTGGCTGTTAACCCTTGCTTTGTTAGCGGAAGATCTGCTAAAAAAGTGAAATTCTCCATTTTCCAATCATTTTTGTGGAACACCTAAAGGGTTAAGAAAGTTTGTAAAATCAGTTTTTAATACCTTGAGGGGTGTAGTTTCTAAAATGGGGTCATTTTTGGGTGGTTTCTATTATGTGCGCCTCACAAAGTGACTTCAGACCTGAACTGCTCCCTAAAAAGTGGGTTTTGGAAATTTTATGAAAAACTTTAAGATTTGCTTTTAAACTTCTAAGCCTTGTAACGTCCCCAAAAAAAGAAAATGTAATTTCCAAAATGATCCAAACTTGAAGTAGACGTATGGGGAATGTAAGGTAATAACTATTATATGAGGCATCGCTATCTATTATAAAAGTAGAGAAATTGAAATTTGCCAATTTTTCCAAATTTTTGGAAATTTTGTATTTTTTTTTATAAATAAAAATGAAATTTTTTGACTCCATTTTACCGGTGTCATGAAATACAATATGTGATGAAAAAACATTCTCAGAACGGCCTGGATAAGTAAAAGCGTTTTAAAGCTATTACTACATAAAGCGACACATGTTGGATTAGCAAAAAATGGCCTGGGCAGGAAGGTGAAAACTGGCCCGGGGTAGAAAGGGTTAAAGAAGAGCATGTTTTGGAGGGAAAAACCCAGACGTTGTTTACCACCAAAACCAGACAGACTGACCTTCTGAATGTCTGGATTTAGCTCTGTTGTTATGTCTGGAAATTTGCTTTTGTCTGGTAAATCTGCTGTGTCATTGCCATTCAGTATCACTGAAGCTCTAATGTAAGTCTATGACAGACGGAAGGTGTAACATTGTATCTGTTTGTGCTGAGCTTCTCCACTCCACCTCTCCCACTAGAAGGTTCCAGTCCTGCTAAAACTGTATATAAGGAGAGCAGTCAGAGCCCCTAGTGTTCTGCAGTTAGGGACCAGTGCTCGGAGGGGAAGACTCTGCAAGTCTGCATGAGTGACCAGAAGACGACGCTGAGCCACAGATCATTGGTCCCCAACCCTGTGACCAAGATGTCACCTGGACTACTGAGCTACAGACCATGGACCTCCAGCCTTTGCCAACTGCAGAGCCCGACTCTCTGGACTTATTTGCCATTGGCGTGCACCATGCCTTGCCATCCCTTACAGAGAGCAGCAACATGTGGTGACACCTAGACGGTGTCCGGGGAGGTCTCAGCGTAGCGTTGGGGTCACCCCAAATCCAGCCACTGCAACAGCAGATGCAGGACACCTCTATTATGGGGATATAATGTACCCTGAGATCTATAGCTGGAAACACCAGGTACAGGACTCATCTACTATGGGGTATAATGTATTCTGAGATCTATAGGTGGAGACATCAGATGGCGGACACCTCTGCTACGGGAGGATTGATCTACAAGATGGGGGCATGTCTACTATTGGGGGTGGGGGGGTCATCATAACTCGCCTTTTTCATGATCTTCATGCACACAGGAGGCTCAAGATGATCATTGACCCCAAAATATTTCTGGAGGGTGTCCAGAGCGGGGGGCGTTCCAGGTGTGGGGCTGTGAAAGAACACACAGTAAGTATTTATTACACTTCTGATTCCCCGCTCCCATAAATCCCTCCTCTCGCACCTTTCATTATTCTTCTGTTCCTCCGGAGGTCGCTGCTTCCCTAATAACACAAAAAAAATGTAGAGAACAGATTAAAGTGCGCGCCCACAGAATACAAAGCGAGGGAGAACAGTTTTTCTCAGCTGTGGAAAAATGGCCAGTCTGACCAAGGTCTTAAACCCCCCCCCCCCCCCCACGATATCATAAGTCAACAGAAGACATAAGGCACGGCCTCACTGAACCCACCCAAAAGTCTATAGTTACACCTACATACATATAAGACATTCAGAGGCCTCCACCCACTTCCCTCCAGTCATTATAAGTCAGGTATCTCTGACTAGGGATGAGAGCATCGACTTCGGATGAAACTTCATTTAATTACCGTACAGAGAAAGCGCTCCGCACAGCATTAGAATGTATTGGCTCAGATGAGCCGAAGTTATCACTTTGCGAAGTCTAACGAGACTTCGGGTAAAAACTTCAGAAATTAATTTCGGTTTTGGTTCCAAGTGGTACCATCATCCAGTCATCAGAAGGTAAGTCAGGTCTATCTATGACCTATAATAAGATGGCACCTCTTCCCTCCATACATCAGAAGATAAGTCAGGTCTATCTATGACCTATAATAAGATGGCACCTCTTCCCTCCAGTCATTAGAAGATAAGTCAGGTCTATCTACGACCTATAATAAGATGGCACCTCTTCCCTCCACCATCAGAAGATAAGTCAGGTCTATCTACAACCTATAATAAGATGGCACCTCTTCCCTCCACCATCAGAAGATAAGTCAGGTCTATCTATGACCTATAATAAGATGACACCTCTTCCCTCCACCATCAGAAGATAAGTCAGGTCTATCTGCGACCTATAATAAGATGGCACCTCTTCCCTCCACCATCAGAAGATAAGTCAGGTCTATCTATGACCTATAATAAGATGGCACCTCTTCCCTCCACCATCAGAAGATAGGTCAGGAATATCTATGACCTATAATAAGATGGCATCTCTTCCCTCCATACATCAGAAGATAAGTCAGGTCTATCTATGACCTATAATAAGATGGCACCTCTTCCCTCCACCATCAGAAGATAAGTCAGGTCTATCTATGACCTATAAGAGGGCACCTCTTCCCTCCATACATCAGAAGATAGGTCAGGTCTATCTATGACCTATAATAAGATGGCACCTCTTCCCTCCACCATCAGAAGATAAGTCAGGTCTATCTACAACCTATAATAAGATGGCACCTCTTCCCTCCACCATCAGAAGATAAGTCAGGTCTATCTATGACCTATAATAAGATGGCACCTCTTCCCTCCACCATCAGAAGATAAGTCAGGTCTATCTACGACCTATAATAAGATGGCACCTCTTCCCTCCAGTCATTAGAAGTCAGGTCTATCTACGACCTATAATAAGATGGCATCTCTTCCCTCCAGTCATTAGAAGTCAGGTCTATCTACGACCTATAATAAGATGGCACCTCTTGCCTCCAGTCATTACAAGTCAGGTCTATCTACGACCTATAATAAGATGGCACCTCTTCCCTCCAGACCTCAGAAGAAAAGTCAGGTCTATCTATGACCTATAATAAGATGGCACCTCTTCCCTCCAGACCTCAGAAGATAAGTCAGGTCTATCTATGACCTATAATAAGATGGCACCTCTTCCCTCCACCATCAGAAGATAAGTCAGGTCTATCGACAACCTATAAGATGGCACCTCTTCCCTCCATACATCAGAAGATAAGTCAGGTCTATCTATGACCTATAATAAGATGGCACCTCTTCCCTCCACCATCAGAAGATAAGTCAGGTCTATCTATGACCTATAAGATGGCACCTCTTCCCTCCACCATCAGAAGATAAGTCAGGTCTATCTATGACCTATAATAAGATGGCACCTCTTCCCTCTGCCATCAGAAGATAAGTCAGGTCTATCTACAACCTATAATAAGATGGCACCTCTTCCCTCCAGACCATCAGAAGATAAGTCAGGTCTATCTACAACCTATATAAAATGGAATCTCTTCCCTCCAGACCTCAGAAGATAAGTCCAGATTTTTGACCCTTTAGATGCCGTGTTCAAGGCTGTAATGTGATCGGCATTATTGCCTGTCGTGGACATTAGCTGTTGGCCTCTGCGGTTTGACATGTCGGCTATGGTGCCCGCTGCATGTGCGAGTGGACTCAATGTTTAAAGACCCCAACAGCGCCGTGCATGTATGGCGCTGGTAGTAAAAGGGTTTATCGCCAGGCGCTGGTTGCAGCCAGCGTTATGCTGAGGTTCCGCCGGCCTTGCGGCATGGTTTAAACGGCGCCAGCTCTTTGATGGCTTAGTTTAAGACCATTTTCCACGCCATAAACTGGTGTAGAAAATGGTACATGAGATGCCCTCTTACCCGCCGACACCATGGCCCCTTTTCTAGGCCTGGCGGAGAAAAGCCGCGGATTTAGCTGCAATCGCCCCATGCAACGAAATCTGCTATAAAAGTACAACAAAAAGTGTTGGACTTCTCATGATAAGTGACCCCCATGGCGCATTTCTCACAGGTTCCCATGGGAACTACAAAGAAGTGGACAAAAAAATGCTTTTAAAACTAAAAAAAGATAAAAAGATAAAAATTTAAATCGCCCACTTTCCACAAAATGTAAACAATAAAAAACACACATCACAGACATCACAGACATGGCTAACGCGCCCGTAGTAATGAAATATACAAATATTTATCCCATACGGCAAATGGAAAAAAGTCTAAATGGCCGACTTGCCTTTTTTTTGTCGCCTCGCCTCCCACAAAAAATTCAATACAAAGTGATGAAAAACGTATACACACCCCAAAATTGTACTACCTAAAAGTACAGAACACCCCGCAAAAAATGAGTACCCGCACAGCTCCGTACACATAACTGCGAAAAAGTTATCCGGGTCAGAAAATGGCGACGAAGAGGGGCAAATACATCAAGAACCAGAACCAGACACCTCAGTGTGAGCTCCCAGAACCAGGACGCCTCAGTGTGAGCTCCCAGAACCAGGACGCCTCAGAGTGAGCTCCCAGAACCAGGACGCCTCAGTGTGAGCTCCCAGAACCAGGACGCCTCAGTGTGAGCTCCCAGAACCAGGACGCCTCAGTGTGAGCTCCCAGAACCAGGACGCCTCAGTGTGAGCTCCCAGAACCAGGACGCCTCAGTGTGAGCTCCCAGAACCAGGACGCCTCAGTGTGAGCTCCCAGAACCAGGACGCCTCAGTGTGAGCTCCCAGAACCAGGACGCCTCAGTGTGAGCTCCCAGAACCAGGACGCCTCAGTGTGAGCTCCCAGAACCAGGACGCCTCAGTGTGAGCTCCCAGAACCAGGACGCCTCAGTGTGAGCTCCCAGAACCAGGACGCCTCAGTGTGAGCTCCCAGAACCAGGACGCCTCAGAGTGAGCTCCCAGAACCAGGACGCCTCAGTGTGAGCTCCCAGAACCAGGACGCCTCAGTGTGAGCTCCCAGAACCAGGACGCCTCAGTGTGAGCTCCCAGAACCAGGACGCCTCAGTGTGAGCTCCCAGAACCAGGACGCCTCAGTGTGAGCTCCCAGAACCAGGACGCCTCAGTGTGAGCTCCCAGAACCAGGACGCCTCAGTGTGAGCTCCCAGAACCAGGACGCCTCAGTGTGAGCTCCCAGAACCAGGACGCCTCAGAGTGAGCTCCCAGAACCAGGACGCCTCAGTGTGAGCTCCCAGAACCAGGACGCCTCAGTGTGAGCTCCCAGAACCAGGACGCCTCAGAGTGAGCTCCCAGAACCAGGACGCCTCAGTGTGAGCTCCCAGAACCAGGACGCCTCAGTGTGAGCTCCCAGAACCAGGACGCCTCAGTGTGAGCTCCCAGAACCAGGACGCCTCAGAGTGAGCTCCCAGAACCAGGACGCCTCAGTGTGAGCTCCCAGAACCAGGACGCCTCAGTGTGAGCTCCCAGAACCAGGACGCCTCAGTGTGAGCTCCCAGAACCAGGACGCCTCAGAGTGAGCTCCCAGAACCAGGACGCCTCAGTGTGAGCTCCCAGAACCAGGACGCCTCAGTGTGAGCTCCCAGAACAAGGACGCCTCAGTGTGAGCTCCCAGAACCAGGACGCCTCAGTGTGAGCTCCCAGAACCAGAACCAGACACCTCAGTGTGAGCTCCCAGAACCAGAACCAGACACCTCAGTGTGAGCTCCCAGAACCAGGACGCCTCAGTGTGAGCTCACAGAACCAGAAACCTCAGTGTGAGCTCAAAGAGCCGGGAATACTAGAAGAACCGACCACCACCCTCCAATGCCAGGAATACTGGAAGAACCGACCTCCACCCTCCACTGCTGGGAATACTGGAAGGAGCGACCTCCACCCTCTACTGCCAGGAATACTAGAAGAAGCGACCTCCACCCTCTACTGCCGGAATACTGGAAGAAGCGACCTCCACCCTCCACTGCCAGGAATACTAGAAAAAGCGACCACCACCCTCCAATGCCAGGAATACTAGAAAAAGCGACCGCCACCCTCCACTGCCAGGAATACTAGAAGAACTGACCACCACCCTCCACTGCCGGAATACTGGAAGAAGCGACCTCCACCCTCCACTGCCGGAATACTGGAAGAAGCGACCGCCACCCTCCACTGCGGGAATACTGAAAGAACCGACCGCCACCCTCTACTGCCGGGAATACTGGAAGAAGCGACCGCCACCCTCCACTGCCGGAATACTGGAAAAAGCGACCGCCACCCTCCACTGCCAGGAATACTAGAAGAAGCGACCTCCACCCTCTACTGCCGGGAATACTAGAAGAAGCGACCGCCACCCTCCACTGCCGGAATACTAGAAGAACCGACCACCACCCTCCAATGCCAGGAATACTGGAAGAACCGACCTCCACCCTCTACTGCCGGGAATACTGGAAGAACCGACCACCACCCTCCACTGCCGGGAATACTGGAAGAAGCGACCTCCACCCTCTACTGCCAGGAATACTAGAAGAAGCGACCTCCACCCTCTACTGCCGGAATACTGGAAGAAGCGACCTCCACCCTCTACTGCCGGAATACTGGAAGAAGCGACCTCCACCCTCCACTGCCAGGAATACTAGAAGAAGCGACCGCCACCATCCACTGCCAGGAATACTGGAAGAAGCGACCACCACCCTCCACTGCGGGAATACTGAAAGAACCGACCGCCACCCTCTACTGCCGGGAATACTGGAAGAAGCGACCGCCACCCTCCACTGCCGGAATACTGGAAAAAGCGACCGCCACCCTCCACTGCCAGGAATACTAGAAGAAGCGACCTCCACCCTCCACTGCCGGGAATACTAGAAGAAGCGACCGCCACCCTCCACTGCTGGGAATACTGGAAGGAGCGACCTCCACCCTCTACTGCCAGGAATACTAGAAGAAGCGACCGCCACCCTCCACTGCCAGGAATACTAGAAGAACTGACCACCACCCTCCACTGCCGGAATACTGGAAGAAGCGACCTCCACCCTCCACTGCCGGAATACTGGAAGAAGCGACCGCCACCCTCCACTGCGGGAATACTGAAAGAACCGACCGCCACCCTCTACTGCCGGGAATACTGGAAGAAGCGACCGCCACCCTCCACTGCCGGAATACTGGAAAAAGCGACCGCCACCCTCCACTGCCAGGAATACTAGAAGAAGCGACCTCCACCCTCTACTGCCGGGAATACTAGAAGAAGCGACCGCCACCCTCCACTGCCGGAATACTAGAAGAACCGACCACCACCCTCCAATGCCAGGAATACTGGAAGAACCGACCTCCACCCTCTACTGCCGGGAATACTGGAAGAACCGACCACCACCCTCCACTGCCGGGAATACTGGAAGAAGCGACCTCCACCCTCTACTGCCGGAATACTGGAAGAAGCGACCTCCACCCTCTACTGCCGGAATACTGGAAGAAGCGACCTCCACCCTCCACTGCCAGGAATACTAGAAGAAGCGACCGCCACCATCCACTGCCAGGAATACTGGAAGAAGCGACCACCACCCTCCACTGCCGGGAATACTGGAAGAAGCGACCTCCACCCTCCACTGCGGGAATACTAGAAGAAGCGACCTCCACCCTCTACTGCCGGAATACTGGAAGAAGCGACCTCCACCCTCTACTGCCGGAATACTGGAAGAAGCGACCTCCACCCTCCACTGCCAGGAATACTAGAAGAAGCGACCGCCACCATCCACTGCCAGGAATACTGGAAGAAGCGACCACCACCCTCCACTGCCGGGAATACTGGAAGAAGCGACCTCCACCCTCTACTGCCAGGAATACTAGAAGAAGCGACCTCCACCCTCTACTGCTGGGAATACTGGAAGAAGCGACCTCCACCCTCTACTGCCAGGAATACTAGAAGAAGCGACCTCCACCCTCTACTGCCGGAATACTGGAAGAAGCGACCTCCATCCTCCACTGCCAGGAATACTAGAAAAAGCGACCGCCACCCTCCACTGCCAGGAATACTAGAAGAACTGACCACCACCCTCCACTGCCGGAATACTGGAAGAAGCGACCTCCACCCTCCACTGCCGGAATACTGGAAGAAGCGACCGCCACCCTCCACTGCGGGAATACTGAAAGAACCGACCGCCACCCTCTACTGCCGGGAATACTGGAAGAAGCGACCGCCACCCTCCACTGCCGGAATACTGGAAGAAGCGACCGCCACCCTCCACTGCCAGGAATACTAGAAGAAGCGACCTCCACCCTCTACTGCCGGAATACTGGAAGAAGCGACCACCACCCTCCACTGCCAGGAATACTGGAAGAAGCGACCGCCACCCTCCACTGCCGGGAATACTGAAAGAACCGACCGCCACCCTCCACTGCCGGGAATACTGGAAGAACCGACCACCACCCTCCACTGCCAGGAATACTAGAAGAAGCGACCGCCACCCTTCACTGCGGGAATACTGGAAGAACCGACCACCACCCTCCACTGCCAGGAATACTAGAAGAAGCGACTGCCACCCTCCACTGCCGGTAATACTAGAAGAAGCGACCGCCACCCTCCACTGCCGGGAATACTAGAAGAAGCGACCGCCACCCTCCACTGCTGGGAATACTGGAAGAAGCGACCTCCAACCTCTACTGCCAGGAATACTAGAAGAAGCGACCTCCACCCTCTACTGCGGGAATACTGGAAGAAGCGACCACCACCCTCCCCTGCCGGGAATACTGGAAGAAGCGACCTCCACCCTCTACTGCCGGAATACTGGAAGAAGCGACCGCCACCCTCCACTGCCAGGAATACTAGAAGAACCGACCACCACCCTCCACTGCAGGAATACTAGAAGAACCGACCTCCACCCTCCACTGCCGGAATACTGGAAGAAGCGACCTCCACCCTCCACTGCGGGAATACTGGAAGAACCGACCGCCACCCTCCACTGCCGGGAATACTGGAAGAACCGACCACCACCCTCCACTGCCGGGAATACTAGAAGAAGCGACCTCCACCCTCTACTGCCGGAATACTGGAAGAAGCGACCGCCACCCTCCACTGCCGGGAATACTGGAAGAAGCGACCTCCACCCTATACTGCCGGAATACTGGAAGAAGCGACCTCCACCGTCTACTGCCAGGAATACTAGAAGAAGCGACCGCCACCATCCACTGCCAGGAATACTGGAAGAAGCGACCACCACCCTCCACTGCCGGGAATACTGGAAGAAGCGACCTCCACCCTCTACTGCCAGGAATACTTGAAGAAGCGACCTCCACCCTCTACTGCCGGAATACTGGAAGAAGCGACTTCCACCCTCCACTGCCAGGAATACTAGAAGAAGCAACCGCCACCCTCCACTGCCGGAATACTGGAAGAAGCGACCTCCACCCTCTACTGCCGGGAATACTGGAAGAAGCGACCTCCACCCTCTACTGCCGGGAATACTGGAAGAAGCGACCGCCAGCCTCTACTGCCGGGAATACTGGAAGAAGCGACCGCCACCCTCCACTGCTGGGAATACTAGAAGAAGCGACCGCCACCCTCTACTGCCAGGAATACTAGAAGAAGCGACCGCCAGCCTCCACTGCTGGGAATAATGGAAGAAGCGACCGCCACCCTTCACTGCGGGAATACTGGAAGAACCGACCGCCACCCTCCACTGCCGGGAATACTGGAAGAACCGACCACCACCCTCCACTGCCGGGAATACTAGAAGAACCGACCTCCACCCTCCACTGCCGGGAATACTGGAAGAACCGACCACCACCCTCCACTGCCGGGAATACTGGAAAAAGCGACCACCAGCCCCCACTGCTGGGAATACTGGAAGGACCAACCGCCACCCTCCACTGCCGGGAATACTGGAAGAACCGACCACCACCCTCCACTGCCGGGAATACTGGAAGAACCGACCGCCACCCTCCACTGCCGGGAATACTGGAAGAACCGACCACCACCCTCCACTGCCGGGAATACTGGAAGAACCGACCGCCACCCTCCACTGCCGGGAATACTGGAAGAACCGACCACCACCATCCACTGCCGGGAATACTGAAAGAACCGACCGCCACCCTCCACTGCCGGAATACTGGAAGAAGCGACCGCCACCCTCCACTGCCGGGAATACTGGAAGAACCGACCACCACCCTCCACTGCCGAAATACTGGAAGAAGCGACCGCCACCCTCCACTGCCGGGAATACTGGAAGAACCGACCACCACCCTCCACTGCCGAAATACTGGAAGAAGCGACCGCCACCCTCCACTGCGGGAATACTGGAAGAACCGACCGCCACCCTCCACTGCCGGGAATAATGGAAGAACCGACCACCACCCTTCACTGCCGGGAATACTGAAAGAACCGACCGCCACCCTCCACTGCCGGAATACTGGAAGAAGCGACCGCCACCCTCCACTGCGGGAATACTGAAAGAACCGACCGCCACCCTCCACTGCCGGGAACACTGGAAGAACCGACCGCCACCCTCCACTGCCGGGAATACTAGAAGAAGCGACCACCACCCTACACTGCCGGGAATACTGGAGGCAGATCTACTAGGGAAGGTTTCGTTTTTGGGTGTTCCCCTTTGTCTTGTCCGTATGTAACTTCTGTGTATTCTTATTAAAGGGAACGTGTCATCAGAAAACGGCCTATTGTTTAAATCACCTCTGCACAGATCACACAGCTTGTCCAGAAAACTCTCCCACATAAGTCAATAAGGTCCCCCCTGACCTCTGTGCCTATGGCCCATGGGGCTACCGTAAAGCAATTTTCTAAATGCTGTTAAGAACAGCTGAGACAAGATGGCCGCCCCCATAATCCTGCTCAGGAAATAAGATGTGGCGCCATCTGGGTCCCTGTAACACCTTCACCTGCTCTACTGCGGCAGGATTCTGCGTAGGTGACGAAGATGTTCTTCCTGTAGGATCCGCACACCTGCCCACAATACCACCCACCACCTGAGGACGGCAATACCACCCACCACCTGAGGACGGCAATACCACCCACCACCTGAGGACGGCAATACCACCCACCACCTGAGGACCGCAATACCACCCACCACCTGGGGACGGCAATACCACCCACCACCTGGGGACCGCAATACCACCCACCACCTGAGGACCGCAATACCACCCACCACCTGGGGACCGCAATACCACCCACCACCTGGGGACCGCAACACCACCCACCACCTGGGGACCGCAACACCACCCACCACCTGAGGACCGCAACACCACCCACCACCTGAGGACCGCAATACCACCCACCACCTGAGGACCGCAATACCACCCACCACCTGAGGACCGCAATACCACCCACCACCTGAGGACCGCAATACCACCCACCACCAGAGGACCGCATACCACCCACCACCTGAGGACCGCAATACCACCCACCACCTGAGGACCGCAATACCACCCACCACCTGAGGACCGCAATACCACCCACCACCTGAGGACCGCAATACCACCCACCACCTGAGGACCGCAATACCACCCACCACCTGAGGACCGCAATACCACCCACCACCTGAGGACCGCAATACCACCCACCACCTGAGGACCGCAATACCACCCACCACCAGAGGACCGCAATACCACCCACCACCAGAGGACCGCAATACCACCCACCACCAGAGGACCGCAATACCACCCACCACCTGAGGACACCTGAGGACCGCAATACCACCCACCACCTGAGGACACCTGAGGACCGCAATACCACCCACCACCTGAGGACCGCAATACCACCCACCACCTGAGGACCGCAATACCACCCACCACCTGAGGACCGCTATACCACCCACCACCTGAGGACAGGCCGAGTCTAGGAGGAAGCAGCCATGGAAAGACAATGTGGAGCTCACTGAACCTGCGGCCCTGAAAATGCTGCAGAGACGGCCATATTAGCCGCCACCCAGGGATCAGCCCCCGCCCTAGAAGGGAGGAGTTACCTTTCCTGTGTCTCCGCCTCTTCTTACTGGACTTCACCTGAAGTTCGGAGCACCTCTTCTGAAGAGCCAGGAATTTCTGTGCAAAAAAAGGGGGAAACAATAAAAAATCCAAACCTACACAGAGGCGCCGGGGAGGTCTCGGGGTACGGGGGAGGACGAGACCGCGGGGGAGGACGAGGTCTCGGGGGAGGACGAGGTCTCGGGGTACGGGGGAGGAGGTCTCGGGTACGGGGGAGGAGGTCTCGGGCAGTGGGGAGGAGGTCTCGGGTGCAGGGGAGGAGGTCTCGGGTGCACGGGGGAGGAGGTCTCGGGTACGGCGGAGGAGATCTCGGGTACGGGGCGGAGGAGATCTCGGGTGCGGGGCGGAGGAGATCTCGGGTACGGGCGGAGGAGATCTCGGGTACGGGCGGAGGAGATCTCGGGTACGGGCGGAGGAGATCTCGGGTACGGGGCGGAGGAGATCTCGGGTGCAGGGCGGAGGAGATCTCGGGTGCGGGGCGGAGGAGATCTCGGGTGCGGGGCGGAGGAGATCTCGGGAGTACAGGGCGGAGGAGATCTCGGGTGCAGGGCGGAGGAGATCTCGGGGTACAGGGCGGAGGAGATCTCGGGTACGGGAGGAGGAGATCTCGGGTACAGGGCGGAGGAGATCTCGGGTACAGGGAGGAGGAGGTCTCGGGGTACAGGGAGGAGGAGATCTCGGGGTACGGGGGGGAGGAGGTCTCGGGGTACGGGGCGGAGGAGATCTCGGGGTACGGGGCGGAGGAGATCTCGGGGTACGGGGCGGAGGAGATCTCGGGGTACAGGGCGGAGGAGATCTCGGGTACGGGGCGGAGGAGATCTCGGGGTACGGGGCGGAGGAGATCTCGGGGTACGGGGCGGAGGAGATCTCGGGGTACGGGGCGGAGGAGATCTCGGGGTACGGGGCGGAGGAGATCTCGGGGTACGGGGAGGAGGAGATCTCGGGGTACGGGCGGAGGAGATCTCGGGTACGGGCGGAGGAGATCTCGGGTACGGGCGGAGGAGATCTCGGGTACGGGGCGGAGGAGATCTCGGGTACAGGGCGGAGGAGATCTCGGGTACGGGGAGGAGGAGATCTCGGGGTACGGGAGGAGGAGATCTCGGGTACAGGGAGGAGGAGATCTCGGGGTACAGGGAGGAGGAGATCTCGGGGTACAGGGAGGAGGAGATCTCGGGGTACAGGGAGGAGGAGATCTCGGGGTACAGGGAGGAGGAGATCTCGGGGTACAGGGAGGAGGAGATCTCGGGGTACAGGGAGGAGGAGATCTCGGGGTACAGGGAGGAGGAGATCTCGGGGTACAGGGAGGAGGAGATCTCGGGGTACAGGGAGGAGGAGATCTCGGGGTACAGGGAGGAAGAGGTCTCGGGGTACAGGGAGGAGGAGATCTCGGGGTACAGGGCAGAGGAGATCTCGGGGTACGGGGCGGAGGAGATCTCGGGGTACAGGGAGGAGGAGATCTCGGGGTACAGGGCAGAGGAGATCTCGGGGTACAGGGAGGAGGAGGTCTCGGGGTACAGGGAGGAGGAGGTCTCGGGGTACAGGGCGGAAGAGATCTCCGGGTACAGGGAGGAGGAGGTCTCGGGGTACACTGATTCCGGGGTCACCCACCGTCACGCAGCTCTCGGACACGCCGGCTGTGGCCCTGCTCGGCTCCGGGGCCCCCTCCTCCTCCTCCTCCTCCTCCTCGGACAGGTCGCTCTCCGTCACCCCCGGGGGCAGCAGTCCGCTCCACATCCTGCTCCCCGCACCGAATCACTCGCAACAGGAAGTGACGGGTTACTATGGAGACGGAGCCCGCAGAGCGGAAGTTGTGAGTGCGGCGCTGAATGTCCTCCCCTCCGGAGAGCTTCTGGGGCGGTTCCGTGTGAACAGTTCCCTGCTCCTAGTTGCAGTGTGTTCTTCCCGTCGCCATCTTTACCTTATTTCTGAATTACACCCTGTCAGTGACACAAGTCTGTCTGAGAGAGCTACACAGGTCATTACCAGGGTGGTGTCAATGAGTGGCTGCACTTCTCCTGCAGGACCATCCCCATATATCCTCCTGCAGGACCCTCCCTGTATATCCTCCTGCAGGACCGCCCCCGTATATCCTCCTGCAGGACCGCCCCCGTATATCCTCCTGCAGGACCGTCCCCGTATATATCCTCCTGCAGGACCGCCCCCGTATGTCCTCCTGCAGGATCCTCCCC
This sequence comes from Bufotes viridis, assembly GCA_033119425.1. Lineage (NCBI taxonomy): Eukaryota > Metazoa > Chordata > Amphibia > Anura > Bufonidae > Bufotes > Bufotes viridis. The sequence continues at coordinate 703,725 of CM065594.1, forward strand.
GTGTATCCTCCTGCAGGACCGCCCCCGTATATCCTCCTGCAGGACCGTCCCCGTATATCCTCCTGCAGGACCGCCCCCGTATATCCTCCTGCAGGATCCTCCCCGTATATCCTCCTGCAGGATCCTCCCCGTATATCCTCCTGCAGGACCGTCCCCGTATATATCCTCCTGCAGGACCACCCCCGTATATCCTCCTGCAGGACCGCCCCCGTGTATCCTCCTGCAGACCGTCCCATATCCTCCTGCAGGACCCCGAGTCCTCCTGCAGATCTCCCATCCTCCTGCAGGACCGTCCCGTATATCCTCCTGCAGGACCGCCCCCGTATATCCTCCTGCAGGATCCTCCCCGTATATCCTCCTGCAGGATCCTCCCCGTATATCCTCCTGCAGGACCGCTCGTATCTCCTGGGACCGTCCCAGTATATCCTCCTGCAGGACCGCCCCGTATATCCTCCTGCAGGATCCGCCCCGTATATCCTCCTGCAGGATCCTCCCGTATATCCTCCTGACTCCTCAGGATCCCCGATCCCCGTCAGAGTATCCTCCTGCAGGACCGCCCTCGTATATCCTCCTGCAGGACCACCCTCAGATGTACTCCTCCTGCAGGACCGCCCGTATCCTCCGTATCCTCCTGCAGGACCGCCCCCGTATATCCTCCTGCAGGACCGCCCCCGTGTATCCTCCTGCAGGACCGCCCCTGTATATCCTCCTGCAGGACCGCCCCCGTATATCCTTCTGCAGGACCGTCCCCGTATAGCCAACTTCAGGACCGCCCCCGTATATCCAACTTCAGGACCGCCCCCTTCTCTTATATCCTCCTGCAGGATCGTCCCCTTCTCTTATATCCTCTTGCAGGACCTTCCCCTTCTCCTATATCTTCCCGCTGGATCGTCCCCTTCTCTTATATCCTCCTGCAGGACCGTCCCCTTCTCTTATATCCTCCCGCTGGATTGTCCCCTTCTCTTGTATCCTCCAGCTGGACCGTCCCCCTTCTCTTATACCCTTAGGCCTCTTTCACACGGGCGTCATGTTTGACGCCCGGATAAGAGGCGGGTGCGTTGCGGGAATATGTGCGTTTTTCCCGCGCAGGTGCAAACGTTTGCAAAACGTTTTGCACGCGCGTGAGAAAAATCGCCATGTTTGGTACCCAGACCCGAAGCCGGACTTCATCACTGAAGTCCGGTTTCGGGTTTTCTGGAGAATTGATTATTTTCCCTTATAACATGGTTATAAGGGGAAATAATAGCATTCTTAATAAAGAATGCATAGTAAAATGATGAGGAAGGGGTTAAAAATACTAAAAGTTACCTTACCTTAGCCACTTGATTGCGTAGTCGCGATCTGTCCTCTCTTTCCCTGCATCATCTAAGATGTAAAGGACCTGTGATGACGTCACCATAGTGATGGACCATGTGATTGGACCATGTGATGTGACGTCATCACAGGTCCTTTACATCTTAGATGATGCAGGGAAAGAGAGGACAGATCGCGACTACGCAATCAAGTGGCTAAGGTAAGGTAACTTTTAGTATTTTTAACCCCTTCCTCATCATTTTACTATGCATTCTTTATTAAGAATGCTATTATTTCCCCTTATAACCATGTTATAAGGGGAAATAATAGAGATTGGGTCCCGTTGCTAAGCAACAATGCGGGAAAATCGCAACGCATCCACACTTGGTTGCGGATGCTTGCGATTTTCCTGCAGCCCCATTCACTTCTATGGGTCCTGTGTTGCGTGAAAAACGCAGAATATAGAGCATGCTGCGATTTTCACGCAACGCAGAAGTGATGCGTGAAAATCACCGCTCATGTGCACAGCCCGATAGAAGTGAATGGGTCAGGATTCAGTGCGGGTGCATTACGTCCTCCTCACGCATTGCACCCGCGCGGAAAACTCGCCCGTGTGAAAGGGGCCTTAATCTAATACTTTGTTGAAGCCCCTTTTGATGTTATTCCAGCGCTCAGTCTTTTTGGGTAGGGGTCTATCAGCACGGCACATTGTGACTCCTCATCTGTCAGATTGCGAGGGCGTCTCCTGGGCACGCCCCTCCTCAGATCACCCCACAGATTGTCAGTCAGGTCCGGGCTCGGGCTGGGCCGTTCCTTTACTCTTCTTCTGGTGCAGCCGTTCCTTTACTCTTCTTCTGGTGCAGCCGTTCCTTTACTCTTCTTCTGGTGCAGCCGTTCCTTTACTCTTCTTCTGGTGCAGCCGTTCCTTTACTCTTCTTCTGGTGCAGCCGTTCCTTTACTCTTCTTCTGGTGCAGCCGTTCCTTTACTCTTCTTCTGGTGAAGCCGTTCCTTTACTCTTCTTCTGGTGCAGCCGTTCCTTTACTCTTCTTCTGGTGCAGCCCGTTCCTTTACTCTTCTTCTGGTGCAGCCGTTCCTTTACTCTTCTTCTGGTGCAGCCGTTCCTTTACTCTTCTTCTGGTGCAGCCGTTCCTTTACTCTTCTTCTGGTGCAGCCGTTCCTTTACTCTTCTTCTGGTGCAGCCGTTCCTTTACTCTTCTTCTGGTGCAGCCGTTCCTTTACTCTTCTTCTGGTGCAGCCGTTCCTTTACTCTTCTTCTGGTGAAGCCGTTCCTTTACTCTTCTTCTGGTGAAGCCGTTCCTTTACTCTTCTTCTGGTGCAGCCGTTCCTTTACTCTTCTTCTGGTGCAGCCGTTCCTTTACTCTTCTTCTGGTGCAGCCCTTCCTTTACTCTTCTTCTGGTGCAGCCGTTCCTTTACTCTTCTTCTGGTGAAGCCGTTCCTTTACTCTTCTTCTGGTGCAGCCGTTCCTTTACTCTTCTTCTGGTGCAGCCGTTCCTTTACTCTCCTTCTGGTGAAGCCGTTCCTTTACTCTTCTTCTGGTGAAGCCATTCCTTTACTCTTCTTCTGGTGAAGCCATTCCTTTACACTTCTTCTGGTGCAGCCGTTCCTTTACTCTTCTTCTGGTGCAGCCCTTCCTTTACTCTTCTTCTGGTGCAGCCGTTCCTTTACTCTTCTTCTGGTGAAGCCGTTCCTTTACTCTTCTTCTGGTGCAGCCCTTCCTTTACTCTTCTTCTGGTGCAGCCGTTCCTTTACTCTTCTTCTGGTGAAGCCGTTCCTTTACTCTTCTTCTGGTGCAGCCGTTCCTTTACTCTTCTTCTGGTGCAGCCGTTCCTTTACTCTTCTCCTGGTGAAGCCGTTCCTTTACTCTTCTTCTGGTGAAGCCATTCCTTTACACTTCTTCTGGTGCAGCCGTTCCTTTACTCTTCTTCTGGTGAAGCCGTTCCTTTACTCTTCTTCTGGTGAAGCCGTTCCTTTACTCTTCTTCTGGTGCAGCCGTTCCTTTACTCTTCTTCTGGTGAAGCCGTTCCTTTACTCTTCTTCTGGTGAAGCCGTTCCTTTACTCTTCTTCTGGTGCAGCCGTTCCTTTACTCTTCTTCTGGTGCAGCCCTTCCTTTACTCTTCTTCTGGTGCAGCCGTTCCTTTACTCTTCTTCTGGTGCAGCCGCTCCTTTACTCTTCTTCTGGTGCAGCCGTTCCTTTACTCTTCTTCTGGTGCAGCCGTTCCTTTACTCTTCTTCTGGTGCAGCCGTTCCTTTACTCTTCTTCTGGTGCAGCCGTTCCTTTACTCTTCTTCTGGTGCAGCCGTTCCTTTACTCTTCTCCTGGTGTAGCCGTTCCTTTACTCTTCTTCTGGAGAAGCCGTTCCTTTGCTCTTCTTCTGGTGCAGCCGTTCCTTTACTCTTCTTCTGGTGCAGCCGTTCCTTTACTCTTCTTCTGGTGCAGCCGTTCCTTTACTCTTCTTCTGGTGCAGCCGTTCCTTTACTCTTCTTCTGGTGAAGCCGTTCCTTTACTCTTCTTCTGGAGAAGCCGTTCCTTTACTCTTCTTCTGGTGCAGCCGTTCCTTTACTCTTCTTCTGGTGAAGCCGTTCCTTTACTCTTCTTCTGGTGCAGCCGTTCCTTTACTCTTCTTCTGGAGAAGCCGTTCCTTTGCTCTTCTTCTGGTGCAGCCGTTCCTTTACTCTTCTTCTGGTGCAGCCGTTCCTTTACTCTTCTTCTGGTGCAGCCGTTCCTTTACTCTTCTTCTGGTGAAGCCGTTCCTTTACTCTTCTTCTGGTGCAGCCGTTCCTTTACTCTTCTTCTGGAGAAGCCGTTCCTTTGCTCTTCTTCTGGTGCAGCCGTTCCTTTACACTTCTTCTGGTGAAGCCGTCCCTTTGCTGATTTGGATGATGCTTTGGGTCGTTGTCCTGCTGAGAGGTGAAGTTCCTCCTCATGTTCAGCTTTCTAGCAGAAGCCGGAAGGTTTTGGGCCAATATTGATGGTATTTGGGACTGTCCATAATTCCCTCTATCTTATCTAAGGCCCCAGTTCCATCTGAAGAAGACCAGCCCCGCAGCCTGATGCTGCCCCCGCCATGCCTCACTGTGGGGAGGGGGCTCTTCTGGGGATGGGCAGGGGGGTTTTGTCTTTTGGAATTATGGCCATAAAGTTCCCCCTTGGTTTCCTCAGACATAACCCCTTCCCCCACAGGCTTCTGGGAGACTTCAGATGGGTTTTTGCAGTAGCCGGGCCTGGATGTTCTTCTTGGTAAGAAGAGGCTTTCGTCTCGCCGCTCTCCCCCATAGCCCGGACATATGAAGAATACGGAGATTGCTGTCACATGTCCCGCACCGCCGGTACTCGCCGGATATTCCTGCCGCTCCTGTAATGTCGCTGTCGGCCTCTTGGTAAGAAGAGGCTTTCGTCTCGCCGCTCTCCCCCATAGGCCGGACATATGAAGAATACGGAGATTGCTGTCACATGGACCACACCGCCGGTACTCGCCGGATATTCCTGCCGCTCCTGTAATGTCGCTGTCGGCCTCTTGGTAAGAAGAGACTTCCGTCTCGCTGCTCTCCCCCATAGCCCGGACATATGAAGAATACGGAGATTGCTGTCACATGTCCCGCACCGCCGGTACTCGCCGGATATTCCTGCCGCTCCTGTAATGTCGCTGTCGGCCTCTTGGTCGCCTCCCGGTCCAGTTCTCTTCTCGTCTTGTCATCAGTTTTGGAGGGACATCCAGTTCTTGGTGATGTCTCTGTTGGGCCATATTTTCTCCCCTTGATGACGATCTCCACTGTGTTCCATGGTAGATCTAATGCCTTGGAGATTCTTCCGTCCCCTTCTCCTGACTGATCCCTTCTAACAATGAGATCCTCTGATGCTTTGGACGCTCTCCGTGGACCGTGGCTTCTGCTGTGGGAGGCGACTAAGAAAATATCAGGAAAGACCAACGAGAGCAGCGGAGCTTTATTCGGGGTTAATCCGAGGCGCTGTAAATGATGGCCGGTGTACGCTGACTCCTATTAACAGGATTCTGAACACAGCTACATCCGCAGTTATAAGAGGGTGTGCACACTTATGCAACCATATTATTTAAGTTTTTTCGTTTTCTTCCCTCCACCTAAAAGATTTTAGTTTGTTTTTCAATTGAGTGGTACAGTTTATAGGTCACAGTAAAGTTCTGAAATGATTTATCTTTGTCTCATTTTTTTACAGCACAGAAGCCTGACATTTTAACGGGGGTGTGTAGACTTTTTATATCCACAGTACCTAAACCATCAGTAGGGCACTCAGTCGGAGTCTTTAGGAGCCCTGGCGGTGTAGATTTTTGGCCTAGTAGAAGGGAAGGCCCTTTCCTTGTTGGCCGTGCACATCACGGGACCTGGATCAAAGAGAATGGTCTCTGAATCAAACCCTTTTTTCTAAGATCATCCAGCTCTGGGGGTTACCGGAGATAGAGTTCTTTGCCACCAGAGCAAACAGGAAGGTGGAGAACTTTTATTCTCTTTCTCCAGGGGACCTTCCTTGTGCAGTGGACGTGTTGCTTCAACCCTGGAGTCACGGGCTATTGTATTCCCCCTCTGCAGATTATTCCCAGGAAAATAAGGGACGACACGGCCAAAGTAACTGTCATAGCCCCTTTTGGCCCCTGTGGGGCTTGGTTTCCTTGGCTGAGGATCCTGTCTGTTACAGATCCGAGGGTCCTTCCAGAGATTCCGGATCTTCTTATGCAGGGCCTGATTGTTCACCCGCCAGTGAAGGGACTCCACTTGACGGCTTGGCTTTTGAACGGAGCTTGCTGGTAGACCGAGGGTGGTCAGACTCAGTCGTTTCTACCTATTGAGGAGTAGGAAGCCCTTTCTACTAAGATTTATGCTAGAACTTGGGCAGCATTTTCTAGGTTTTGGGGCATTTGTCCATCTTCTTTGTGTCAGCTTGATCTCCCTAAGATTTTAGAGTTCCTTAAGAAGGGTATAGGACTAGTATTGAGCACTCTAAAAGTAGAAGTGGCTGCGTTACGTATTCTGTTTGACTGCAGAGTAGCTTGCCATCCTTGCGTTATTCTGTAAATTGGCGTCTAGGGGTCTGCCTTCCAAATGTTTTAGGACTCCTCCTCTGATCTACCTTTCGGGCGTAAAGTCCTTCTCCCACCCCCCCAATTCTCTTCACTCTCCGGGATCTCTCCTGGTGCTGTCATAGGACGCATAATTACTTACCGTTAATTAGATTTTCCGAAGTCCATGACAGCACCCTTCTCATTCCCCCCCCTTAATTTTCCTATTCCCTGTTTCATAAATCCTTGGTGGTGGCTCTAAGTTAGTCATCACACGGTGTGAGGATAATACTAATCGATAAGAAGACGATCAGGCTTGGGTTGGCCAAGAGAAGTTTGGATGAATGAGAGGTGGTCTCTCGTCTCTGAAAACTACTGATGTTGAGAGACTCCTCCTGGTTTTCACACCGGTGGGTTTCCTGTCCTGGGAGGCGGACCCTCTCTCCTGGTGCTGTCATGGACTTCGGAAAATCAAATTACCAGTAAGCAATTGTCATTTTTTCCGACCACCAAAACTTTTTTATAGTTATATCTACTGAGCTGTGGGGGGAGGCTCATTTTTTGCAGGACGATCTGTAGTTTTTTTTGGTACCATTTTGGAGTCTATGTGACTTTTTGATCACATTTTATTACATTTTTTGTGTAAGAGTAGAGGTGAAAATGGGTAAATTGGCCATTTTAACCCTTTTTTCTGTTATGCCATTCGCCGTATTGGAAAAATATTTTTATAGTTTAATAGTACACTGTGATGCCCATGATGTTCATATTTTTTGTTATTTATGTACTTATTTTTTTCTACGGAAAGGGGGTGATTTAAACTTTTAAATGTTTGTATTTTTTTATTTATTTTTTACGTTTTTTTTAGTTTTTTTATGATTTGCAACTTCAATACCCTGGGTCTCTTCAGAGAGACCCATCGTATTGAAATTAATTACCGACATCTTCATTGGCTGCAGAAGATGCCAGGAAGAAGCCCCGAAGCACGAGCTTCCAAGTTTTTCACCCTTTAGATGCTGTGCTCTCACTTGATCATGGCATCTAAGAGCTTTAATGACCACAGTTGGCATTATTGCCGGTTGCGGTCATTAGCCACGGGTCTCTGCTGTTTGAAACAGCAGAGACCCAACGGCCATGCCCCCCGCTGCACGGCCACGGACGCCATGCACATTGCTCCAGTGCCATACTTGTACAGCGCTGGTAATGAAGGGGTTAAAAATGTTAAAAACCAGGTATAATTTTCTCTTCACTTCATACATACTTGTACTTTGTGTTGGTCAATCACATAAAATCCCAATAAAATATATTTACGTTTGTGGGTAAAAAAATATGCAAAAGTTCAAGGGGTATGAATACTTTTTCAACCAACTGTATATCCTCCTGCTGGGCCGTCCCCTTCTCATATATCTTCAAGCTGAACCGTCTTCCTTACTTATATTCTCCTGAAGGACTGTCCCCTTCTCTTATAATCTCTTGATGGACTGTCCCCTTCTCCTATAATCTCTTGATGGACTGTCCCCTTCTCCTATAATCTCTTGATGGACCGTCCCCTTCTCCTATAATCTCTTGATGGACTGTCCCCTTCTCCTATAATCTCTTGATGGACTGTCACCTTCTCTTATATTCTCCTAATGGACTGTCCCCTTCTCTTATAATCTCTTGATGGACTGTCCCCTTCTCCTATAATCTCTTGATGGACTGTCACCTTCTCTTATAATCTCTTGATGGACTGTCACCTTCTCTTATAATCTCTTGATGGACTGTCCCCTTCTCTTATAATCTCTTGATGGACTGTCCCCTTCTCTTATAATCTCTTGATGGACTGTCACCTTCTCTTATAATCTCTTGATGGACCGTCCCCTTCTCCTATAATCTCTTGATGGACCGTCCCCTTTTCCTATAATCTCTTGATGGACTGTCACCTTCTCTTATAATCTCTTGATGGACCATCCCCTTCTCTTATAATCTCTTGATGAACTGTCACCTTCTCTTATAATCTCTTGATAGACTGTCACCTTCTCTTATAATCTCTTGATGGACTGTCACCTTCTCTTATAATCTCTTGATGGACCGTCCCCTTCTCCTATAATCTCTTGATGGACTGTCCCCTTCTCCTATAATCTCTTGATGGACCATCCCCTTCTCTTATAATCTCTTGATGGACTGTCACCTTCTCTTATAATCTCTTGATGGACTGTCACCTTCTCTTATAATCTCTTGATGGACTGTCCCCTTCTCTTATAATCTCTTGATGGACCGTCCCCTTCTCCTATAATCTCTTGATGGACCGTCCCCTTCTCCTATAATCTCTTGATGGACTGTCACCTTCTCTTATAATCTCTTGATGGACTGTCACCTTCTCTTATAATCTCTTGATGGACCGTCCCCTTCTCCTATAATCTCTTGATGGACTGTCACCTTCTCTTATAATCTCTTGATGGACTGTCACCTTCTCTTCTAATCTCTTGATGGACCATCCCCTTCTCCTAGAATCTCTTGATGGACTGTCCCCTTCTCCTATAATCTCTTGATGGACCGTCCCCTTCTCTTATAATCTCTTGATGGACTGTCACCTTCTCTTATAATCTCTTGATGGACTGTCCCCTTCTCTTATAATCTCTTGATGGACCGTCCCCTTCTCCTATAATCTCTTGATGGACTGTCCCCTTCTCTTATTATCTCTTGATGGACCGTCCCCTTCTCCTATAATCTCTTGATGGACCGTCCCCTTCTCTTATAATCTCTTGATGGACCGTCCCCTTCTCTTATAATCTCTTGATGGACCGTCCCCTTCTCTTATAATCTCTTGATGGACCGTCCCCTTCTCTTATAATCTCTTGATGGACCGTCCCCTTCTCTTATAATCTCTTGATGGACCGTCCCCTTCTCTTATAATCTCTTGATGGACCGTCCCCTTCTCTTATAATCTCTTGATGGACTGTCCCCTTCTCTTATAATCTCTTGATGGACTGTCACCTTCTCTTATATTCTCCTGATGGACTGTCCCCTTCTCTTATAATCTCTTGATGGACTGTCACCTTCTCTTATAATCTCTTGATGGACTGTCACCTTCTCTTATAATCTCTTGATGGACCGTCCCCTTCTCTTATAATCTCTTGATGGACCGTCCCCTTCTCTTATAATCTCTTGATGGACCGTCCCCTTCTCTTATAATCTCTTGATGGACTGTCCCCTTCTCTTATAATCTCTTGATGGACTGTCCCCTTCACTTATAATCTCTTGATGGACCGTCCCCTTCTCCTATAATCTCTTGATGGACTGTCCCCTTCTCCTATAATCTCTTGATCCCCTTCTCTTATAATCTCTTGATGAACTGTCACCTTCTCTTATAATCTCTTGATAGACTGTCACCTTCTCTTATAATCTCTTGATGGACTGTCACCTTCTCTTATAATCTCTTGATGGACCGTCCCCTTCTCCTATAATCTCTTGATGGACTGTCCCCTTCTCCTATAATCTCTTGATGGACCATCCCCTTCTCTTATAATCTCTTGATGGACTGTCACCTTCTCTTATAATCTCTTGATGGACTGTCACCTTCTCTTATAATCTCTTGATGGACTGTCCCCTTCTCTTATAATCTCTTGATGGACTGTCACCTTCTCTTATATTCTCCTGATGGACTGTCCCCTTCTCTTATAATCTCTTGATGGACTGTCACCTTCTCTTATAATCTCTTGATGGACTGTCACCTTCTCTTATAATCTCTTGATGGACCGTCCCCTTCTCTTATAATCTCTTGATGGACCGTCCCCTTCTCTTATAATCTCTTGATGGACCGTCCCCTTCTCTTATAATCTCTTGATGGACTGTCCCCTTCTCTTATAATCTCTTGATGGACCGTCCCCTTCTCTTATAATCTCTTGATGGACTGTCCCCTTCACTTATAATCTCTTGATGGACCGTCCCCTTCTCTTATAATCTCTTGATGGACTGTCCCCTTCTCCTATAATCTCTTGATGGACTGTCCTCTTCTCTTATAATCTCTTGATGGACCGTCCCCTTCTCTTATAATCTCTTGATGGACCGTCCCCTTCTCTTATAATCTCTTGATGGACTGTCCCCTTCTCTTATAATCTCTTGATGGACTGTCCCCTTCTCCTATAATCTCTTGATGGACCGTCCCCTTCTCTTATAATCTCTTGATGGACTGTCACCTTCTCTTATAATCTCTTGATGGACTGTCACCTTCTCTTATAATCTCTTGATGGACTCTCCCCTTCTCCTATAATCTCTTGATGGACTGTCACCTTCTCTTATAATCTCTTGATGGACCGTCCCCTTCTCTTATAATCTCTTGATGGACCGTCCCCTTCTCTTATAATCTCTTGATGGACTGTCCCCTTCTCCTATAATCTCTTGATGGACCGTCCCCTTCTCTTATAATCTCTTGATGGACTGTCACCTTCTCTTATAATCTCTTGATGGACTGTCACCTTCTCTTTTAATCTCTTGATGGACTGTCCCCTTCTCTTATAATCTCTTGATGGACTGTCACCTTCTCTTATAATCTCTTGATGGACTGTCCCCTTCTCTTATAATCTCTTGATGGACTGTCCCCTTCTCCTATAATCTCTTGATGGACTGTCACCTTCTCTTATAATCTCTTGATGGACTCTCCCCTTCTCCTATAATCTCTTGATGGACTGTCACCTTCTCTTATAATCTCTTGATGGACCGTCCCCTTCTCTTATAATCTCTTGATGGACTGTCCCCTTCTCTTATAATCTCTTGATGGACTGTCCCCTTCTCTTATAATCTCTTGATGGACTGACCCCTTCTCCTATAATCTCTTGATGGACTGTCCCCTTCTCTTATAATCTCTTGATGGACTGTCCCCTTCTCCTATAATCTCTTGATGGACTGTCACCTTCTCTTATAATCTCTTGATGGACTCTCCCCTTCTCCTATAATCTCTTGATGGACTGTCACCTTCTCTTATAATCTCTTGATGGACTGTCACCTTCTCTTATAATCTCTTGATGGACTGTCCCCTTCTCTTATAATCTCTTGATGGACTGTCCCCTTCTCCTATAATCTCTTGATGGACTGTCACCTTCTCTTATAATCTCTTGATGGACTCTCCCCTTCTCCTATAATCTCTTGATGGACTGTCACCTTCTCTTATAATCTCTTGATGGACCGTCCCCTTCTCTTATAATCTCTTGATGGACTGACCCCTTCTCCTATAATCTCTTGATGGACTGTCCCCTTCTCTTATAATCTCTTGATGGACCATCCCCTTCTCTTATAATCTCTTGATGGACTGTCCCCTTCTCTTATTATCTCTTGATGGACTGTCCCCTTCTCTTATAATCTCTTGATGGACTGACCCCTTCTCCTATAATCTCTTGATGGACTGTCCCCTTCTCTTATAATCTCTTGATGGACCATCCCCTTCTCTTATAATCTCTTGATGGACTGTCCCCTTCTCTTATTATCTCTTGATGGACCGTCCCCTTCTCCTATAATCTCTTGATGGACTGTCCCCTTCTCCTATAATCTCTTGATGGACCGTCCCCTTCTCTTATAATCTCTTGATGGACTCTCCCCTTCTCCTATAATCTCTTGATGGACTGTCCCCTTCTCTTATAATCTCTTGATGGACTGTCCTCTTCTCTTATAATCTCTTGATGGACCGTCCCCTTCTCTTATAATCTCTTGATGGACTCTCCCCTTCTCCTATAATCTCTTGATGGACTGTCACCTTCTCTTATAATCTCTTGATGGACTGTCACCTTCTCTTATAATCTCTTGATGGACTGTCCCCTTCTCCTATAATCTCTTGATGGACTGTCCCCTTCTCCTATAATCTCTGGATGGACCGTCCCCTTCTCTTATAATCTCTTGATGGACTCTCCCCTTCTCCTATAATCTCTTGATGGACTGTCACCTTCTCTTATAATCTCTTGATGGACTGTCACCTTCTCTTATAATCTCTTGATGGACCGTCCCCTTCTCCTATATTCTCTTGATGGACTGTCACCTTCTCTTATAATCTCTTGATGGACCGTCCCCTTCTCCTATAATCTCTTGATGGACTGTCACCTTCTCTTATATTCTCTTGATGGACCGTCCACTTCTCCTATAATCTCTTGATGGACCATCCCCTTCTCTTATAATCTCCTGATGGACCGTCCCCTTCTCTTATAATCTCTTGATGGACCGTCCCCTTCTCTCATATCCTACTTCTCGACCAGCTCCTTCTCTTAAATCCTTCTGCTAGATGGTCCCCCTCACTTACGTCTTCCTGCTGGAACGCCCCCTTCTCTTATAATCTCCTAATGGACTGTAGTAATGTCGCGAACATAAAATTTTCCGTTCGCAAACGCGAACTTCCGCAAATGTTCGCGAACGGACGAACCAAGCGAACCGCCATAGACTTCAATAGACAGGCGAATTTTAAAACCCACAGGGACGCTTTCTGGTCACAATAGTGATGGGAAAGTTGTTTCAAGGGGACTAACTCCTGGACTGTGGCGGGAGGGGGATCCATGGCAAAACTCCCATGGAAAATTACGTAGTGGACGCAGAGTCGGGTTTCAATCCATAAAGGGCATAAATCAACTAACATTCCTAAATTGTTTGGAATAACATGCTTTAAAACATCCAGTGTGTGTATACGATCAGGTATGATGTTGTATCGATCAGGTAGTGTAAGGGTCACGCCCGCTTCACTGACATTGACAGACCAAACTCCCCTTTTAATGCACCGCAAACAACCGCAAACAGTCCATTTGCACAAGGTTGGATACCAAGCTAGCCACGTCCCGGTGATGTCATTGAAGGTTTCTTCCTCCACCCAGCCACGTACAACACCAAGGGTCCCCGAAAGGTCAATTGAATTGATTTTTCGAACGGGGAGATGGTTAAAAAAACGCTGGCTCCCTCCACTTGGTTTTTATCCACAGTCACTGCGTCTGCGCCGTGCAATTTACTGTCACACCCGATATGAGTGGTATTTTCTGTAGTACTATTCTCATCAGTTTAATTCCTGTTACGTCCCATATCAGGGATTGCCTTTTGTGAAAATAAATGTAGGCCGGTACCTTCGACTGCCTTCACAGTGACAGACCAAACTCTCATACACCAAACTGAATTGATTTCAGGAACCGGGAGATGGAAAAAGCAGCTTGGTCGGTCCTCTTACTCCCAAATTGGGGCACTGCGCGTGCACAGAGCAATGTGCTGTGACACCCTATATGAGCGGTGTCTTAACTAGTACTATTCCTATCAGTTTAATCCCTGTTACATCCCATATCAGGGATTGCCTCTTGTGAAAATAAATTTAGGCCGGTGTGGCAATGTGAACACTGATGTGTGCAGTGAAGCCCCAGGGAAACCGTCAGACAGGGCTGTTTTGCACCGAGAGCGTGTCACCAAGGTGACTGGCCTTGGTGGAGTGAAAGCCCAAGTTAAGTATTAGTATAGCTGGCTCCAGCTAGTCCAGGGCGGGCTTTTACTGGGAACAGGTAATGTGCTGGGTGGGTGCCTGTTCCCCATGCTCCAGTCCGGGGTTTTTGACAACGCCCATGTCCAGGGATGCTATTTAATCCTCTTGTTGGACATGGGTGGGGTCCCACTCTGGAGAGAGTTTTGGAGACAGAGTTTGACAGAGGCTCTGTGTGAGTGGTCTCGGCCAAGTTGGCTGAGGGGCCACGGGGCTAAGCGATAGCCTGGAATTGGGGGACACAGCGACGCCTGGAAGGGTCGCAGGGCCACAGTCAGGAGGACTGGTGAGCCTGAATTCCCCAACGGACATTGAACTGAGACTGTGTGTGAACAGTGCTCTGAACAGCCAGGAGGCTGTGGGACATTGGGCTGGAGAAAGCCGCATCAGTTCACAGGGTGTGAACTGTACCCACAAGGTGAGTGAGGGATTAAAATATGTTTAGTTAGAGCCTAGCCGGGCCAGGGTTTATTGTTTTGTACCTGTTGTTTTGTTTGAAAAGACTGCCAAATAAATGCACTGTTTGGACATGAAATCCGTTGTCCGGAAGGAAGTTTGTGTGGATGATCCCCGAGACCAGAGCTAACCCCCCACATTTGGTGTCGGATGCGGGCAGTCGTCCCTGCTGGAGAAGGAAAAGCGTTGCTGGGAGCAACAAACAAGCAGAAAAAGCAGGTGCTGCTGAATGCTATATTTTTTTTGACGGTGAGAAAGTTTAAAGAGACTGTTATGTCTGCGGTGCAGTCCTGAGATTGTCTCTACAGGGAGACACCTGGAGATTGGTCTCAGATTAAAGTAGACGTGTTAAGAAAAAAAAAAAAAGAATTTTTTTTTTCTGGTGTCTGGACTGTCTGTTGCTATGGGGTGGATGGAGGATCTCACCGAGCAGCTGAGGCAGGCCAATTTGGAGGGGGAGGCTTTGCGGGCGCAATTGCAGTTGGCCCTGGAGAGAAAGCCTTCAAATCCGAATGGACAGTTTGTAAAAGTCCAAAGTGCCGGTGATGCGGCTGGAAAACCAGACGAAAAGGTGTTGTGTGCCGTTGCCAAGGGCAACCGTCGGGAAGAAAAGAAGAGGGAGAGCGGCGCGGCTCTCAAGAGTTCAAGTGTTTGCGGCATACAGAGTCCTAGAGAGGATATGCGGAGGAGCAGTAATGCGGTTGCTAGGTGCAACCAACCACTACAGAGTGCAGCGGGATGGCAAAAGAGAGAGCGCTGCTGGAGATGCCGTCAAGTCACAAAGTGTGCACCTTATTGTCCTATGGCCAGGAGCCAGGTAACCAGGAATCAAAGGCTGGAGGTTCCTAATGTCCAGGAGCAGGACGGTGACCTTGGGGAAGATGTTCCTGGAACTCCCTCATCGCCTGGGACTGCCGAACCCATGACATCTGAGGGTAAGACTGTTCCGATTATTACTCCGTGTGTTGCAGAGGGTCAGTTGATCCTGGTTCAGACCAGCCCGGTGGCTGAGAACTGTGTGCGGGACATTCATGGGGATAGCATGAACTGTCCGGTGGCTCTCACGGCGTGTGAGACTCCAGTGCAAACAGGGACTCGAGAAATTCATGATGCAGTTTCACGTATATCTGATATGTTGTTTGGCCAGGATATTGAATCGTTGCTGTGGGGTAAGGCAGACCCTTCTGCAGGAAGTGACGAGGCTCCTGCAGAATCGGTAGCGACCCCTTTAAGTGATGTGACCATTAAAAACAGTGGCGCTGATAAGGTGCAAAGCGATTGTGCCAAGTTTATGGAAATGTCAAATGAAAGTATGATGCCATGTGATGTTGATATGCATTTTCCACTGCAGGGTGTGACCAGGGGAGAAGTGCTCCTGTAGGTAAAAATGTAAAAGTGGGAAAATGCTGATAAATGTTGAGAGCACAGAGTTGGGGAACCCACTGTAGTGAATGTGCAGGAAACAGTGGCTAGAGAAGTGTCCAAGGTGGGGATTAGCTTCAGCAGTGCCCCTTGAGGGCAGGATTGAGAATGACATGAGCGGTATATATGACGCATGTGCTGTGACCGATAGCAACTCAGAGAGAGAGGCTGCCATGTTGAGGTCTGGCCAAACTGATATGGTTACTGGTAGCAACCAGACGATAGTTATACCTGACGTGACGAGAGGCGAGTGGGGAGATGGCGGCCTAGTGTCTGAGACCCATACCCAGGCAGGGCTAGATGACAGGACATGTCAGTACAGCTGCAATCATGAAGACGGTTTCTCTCTCCCTACATGGTCCCTAGGTACAATAGCGAAGGGTCTACTGCCTGATGCCCAGAAGAAAATGAAAGTCTCCAGAAAGTTACACAAGCCTGTAGTAGACACTGACAAAAGTCTTGGCGAGGTCCTAGGAGATACTCCTACGTCTGGTACTGCTGCAGAACAGAGTAAAGAGCCGCTGGATCCAGAGGCCAAAAAAGGGAGTGCATCCAACAAGCTGGTGCGAAAAACTCAAATAGAAGCGGAAATTCTCCAACTTAAAGAGGAACTTGCAGTTTCTGAGCGATCCAGACTTCATGCAGAGCAGGTGGAAGAGAATGAGATACCTGAAGAGGAAGATTCTCTAAAAGATGCCAAGAAGTCAGAGCCCGTTAAGAATGGGTCTGGAGATGGTGGCGCTGTGGTGCCAGCCGAGGCAGAGAAGAAAATGGAAGATGGATCTGCTGAACCAGATGAAGGTGCTGAGGTAGATGCAAAACCCCAGGGACTCGTGGCGGTGTGTGGCCAGGACCTGGTCATGAGAGACATTCCCTCTGCTGTCAATGCCTTCCAGAAAGCCAGCAGTCTGCTGGGGAAGAAATACGGGGGGACCGACAACCAGTATGAGGGTCCTGTCTACTCCGATGGGCTGGCTCTCCTGAATCCTATCCGAAGGGAGAACCATATCCGGGGTGAATCTCTGCAGGGATTGCCAGAAGACGACGAGTCTGGTGAAGACCCTGATGTACCCCGTACCTCCAACCATGATGAGAAAGAGGAGGAGTTAAGAAATCAAGTATATGATGCCGTGTCCAAGAAGGATGAGAAGGCTAATCAACTGAATGAAGACTCAAAGGCTAAAGAAGCTAAGGCCGATGAGTTTGAGTGGGAGAAATCCTGGTATGCTCCAGAGACCAAAGAGAAGGATGAAGAAGAATCTGCTGAAGTGGGGCGTGCCACTGAAGAAGCAGAAGACTCTGAAATTGGAGCCAAACTTGACGTAACCCCTGTGGGGAGTAAAGAAAAAAGAAAGACGCTATCTGTTGATAAAATAAAGAGACAAAAAGAGGCAAGTCTTAAGAAGCGTGCTCGGTTGAAGCAGCTGTGTAAGAAAAAGGGAGAGAGAGATAAAAAAATAGAAAGAGAGGGTCTGCCTGTCCCATGGAAATGGGAACCTCTTAGACACCATCTCTTGGGCAACAGGTCAATGTGGGTGACAAACCAAGCCTTGCTGGCTTGGGTATGGCAAAATAAAGGGAAAATGATGAGGCTGACCACATCTTCCAGAGGGAATGTTGAGACAGAGGCTAGAAAAGGGCGGATGCCCTGTCATGAGCATCCGGTTGGTGTATGTGTTCACCCCCACAGGTGTGAACAGAGGGGGGGGATATGTGGCAATGTGAACACTGATGTGTGCAGTGAAGCCCCAGGGAAACCGTCAGACAGGGCTGTTTTGCACCGAGAGCGTGTCACCAAGGTGCCTGGCCTTGGTGGAGTGAAAGCCCAAGTATTAGTATTAGTATAGCTGGCTCCAGCCAGTTCCAGGGCGGGCTTTTACTGGGAACAGGTAATGTGCTGGGTGGGTGCCTGTTCCCCATGCTCCAGTCCGGGGTTTTTGACAACGCCCATGTCCAGGGATGCTATTTAATCCTCTTGTTGGACATGGGTGGGGTCCCACTCTGGAGAGAGTTTTGGAGACAGAGTTTGGCAGAGGCTCTGTGTGAGTGGTCTCGGCCAAGTTGGCTGAGGGGCCACGGGGCTAAGCGATAGCCTGGAATTGGGGGACACAGCGACGCCTGGAAGGGTCGCAGGGCCACAGTCAGGAGGACTGGTGAGCCTGAATTCCCCAACGGACATTGAACTGAGACTGTGTGTGAACAGTGCTCTTAACAGCCAGGAGGCTGTGGGACATTGGGCTGGAGAAAGCCGCATCAGTTCACAGGGTGTGAACTGTACCCACAAGGTGAGTGAGGGATTAAAATATGTTTAGTTAGAGCCTAGCCGGGCCAGGGTTTATTGTTTTGTACCTGTTGTTTTGTTTGAGAAGACTGCCAAATAAATGCACTGTTTGGACATGAAATCCGTTGTCCGGAAGGAAGTTTGTGTGGATGATCCCCGAGACCAGAGCTAACCCCCCACACCGGGTACCTTCGACTGCCTTCACAGTGACAGACCAAACTCTCATACACTAAACTGAATTGATTTCAGGAACCGGGAGATGGAAAAAGCAGCTTGGTCGGTCCTCTTACTCCCAAATTGGGGGACTGCGCGTGCACAGAGCAATGTGCTGTGACACCCTATATGAGTGGTGTCCTAACTAGTACTATTCCTATCAGTTTAATCCCTGTTACGGACCCTATCCGGTCGAATTGATTAACCATTGTCGAATTAGCGAACCATTACGACATCATGAAAAAATTTCGTTCTGAGCTCTGTACTTGCTTTGTATTGGAATAGATGGGGATTTTTTTAATTGTCTGCATCATTTCTAATAAACTATTAAGAGACTTTATTAGGATTTTTTATTTTATGTATTAAAAACCCATACAACATACAAAAAAAAAGGTAAATTAATGTTTTTTCTATGAAATATTATCCAGCCGTCCGATCGCTTTTGGTCTGACCATAATGAAGCAACGGCCTTATCATCTGGGGTGTGGCAACATTGCCAACACACTTATAGAGGTGATGATTGCTTCATTGTGATACGCAAGCCCCTTCACCACAACAAGGTAACCATCACGAAGGGGAATTGACACTTGTATGTGCCTTTTTTTTTTTGTTTGTTTTTGCAGACACAGTGCTGCACCATAGGACAGAAAAATTAGGCATGTACACATGCCTTCAAAATAATGGCATTGTTGCAGCCGCTATTGTAGCAGCGGCCGGAAAAATTGATGTTTTCCAGGCAGAAAAGTGACTAAAACATTGCGGCTTGAACCCTAGTTGGTGGTGGAGAATTCACGAAAGTCATCCAGTATGCAGACATTAAATACAGCAGCGTGGGGACCATTTTGAGGCCAAGGCATGTAATCGGGCCTTTTGTTAGTCAAACGTATCCCCCACTGTCAGTCCCTTCGGGATCCATGCCTCATTCATCTTTATGAAGGTGAGGTAATCAACACTTTTTGACCGAGGCGACTTCTCTTGTCAGTGACAATGCCTCCTGCTGCACTGAAGGTCCTTTCTGACAGGACACTTGAAGCAGGGCAGGCCAGAAGTTCTATCGCGAACTGGGATAGCTCAGGCCACAGGTCAAGCCTGCACACCCAGTAGTGAAGGGGTTCATCGCTCCTCAGAGTGTCGATATCTGCTGTTAAGGCGAGGTAGTCTGCTACCTGTCGGTCGAGTCGTTCTCTAAGGCTGGATCCCGAAGGGCTGTGGCGATGAGTAGGACTGAAAAAGCTCCGCATGTCCTCCATCAACAACACATCTGTAAATCGTCCAGTCCTTGCCGCCGTGGTAGGAGGAGGATTACACTCACCTCTTCCCCTGTTAGATTCCCGTTGTGCTGTGACATCCCCCTTATACGCTGTGTAAAGCATACTTTTTAGTTTGGTTTTGAACTGCTGCATCCTTTCCGACTTTCGGTAATTTGGTAACATTTCTGCCACTTTCTGCTTATACCGGGGGTCTAGTAGCGTGGCCACCCAGTACAGGTCGTTCTCCTTCATCCTTTTTATACGAGGGTCCCTCAACAGACATGACAGCATGAAAGACCCCATTTGAACAAGGTTGGATGCAGAGCTACTCATTTCCCGTTCCTCGTCCTCACTGAGGTCTGTTCTTCCCCCCAGCCACGTACAACACCATGGGTCCCAGATAGGTGACAACAACGAGCACCCTGGGGTGCCTGCTGTGGTTGGTCTTCCTCCTCCTCAAAGCCGCCACATTCCTCCTCTGACTCCTCTTCCTCATACTCCTCTTCCAGCGTTGCTGCAGGTCCGGCAAGCGATGATGACAAGGCTGTTTCTGGTGGTGATGGTGACCACAACTCTTCCTCTTCACGCTCATCTACGGCCTGATCCAGCACTCTTCGCAGGGCACGCTCCAGGAAGAAAACAAATGGGAAGAGGTCGCGGATGGTGCCTTCGGTGCGACTGACTAGGTTTGTCACCTCCTCAAAAGGACACATGAGCCTACAGGCATTGCGCATGAGCGTCCAGTAACGTGGCAAAAAGATTCCCAGCTCCGCAGAGGCTGTCCTAGCACCCAGGTCATACAAATACTCGTTGACGGCTTTTTCTTGTTGGAGCAGGTGGTCGAACATTAGGAGTGTTGAATTCCAACGTGTCAGGCTGTCGCATATCAAGCGCCTCACTGGCATGTTTCGCCGCTGAATATCGGAAAAGTGCGCCATGGCCGTGTAGGAACGCCTAAAATGGCCACACACCTTCCTGGCCTGCTTGAGGACGTTCTGTAAGCCTGGGTACTTAGACACAAAACGTTGTACGATGAGATTCAACACATGTGCCATCTTGCCCAAATTTAATGCCGCCAACAGATTGCTTCCATTGTCACACACCACTTTGCCGATCTCCAGTTGGTGCGGGGTCAGCCACTGATCCACCTGTGCGTTCAGGGCGGACAGGAGTGCTGGTCCTGTGTGGCTCTCTGCTTTCAGGCAAAACAACCCCAAGATAGCGTGACACTGTCGTATCCGGGATGTGGAATAACCCCTGGGGAGTTGGGGGGATTCAGTTGATGTGCAGCCAGACGCCGCAGCAGAAGAGGACTCAGCCGAGGAGGATATCGAAGAGGATGGAGTAGGAGTAGAGGAGGTGGCAGTAGGTCTGCCTGCAAGTCGTGGCGGTGTCACCAACTCCTCTGCGGAGCCACGCATTCCACGCTTGTCAGCAGGTTGACCCAATGCGCAGTGTACGTGATATACCTGCCCTGACCGTGCTTTGCAGACCAGGTATCAGTGGTCAGATGGACCCTTGCCCCAACACTGTATGCCAGAGATGCCATGACTTCCTTTTCAATGACATTGTAGAGGTTTGGGATTGCCTTTTTTGAAAAATAATTTCGTCCGGGTACCTTCCACTGTGGTGTCCCAATAGCGACAAATTTTTTGAAGGCCTCAGACTCCACCAGCTGGTATGGTAAAAGCTGGCGGGCTAAGAGTTCCGTCAAGCCAGCTGTCAGTCGCCGGGCAAGGGGGTGACTCTGTGACATTGGCATTGTGGCAAATCTAGCCACTTCCAGAATGTCTTTGTATATATCCTGCTATTACTGTCATGTTATTACCTGTTGTAGCACATTGATATTCCACTTTGTTAGGCTGTCTGTACGGCATAGTTTTTGTACTGTTTACTATGGTAAATGCAGGGCTGTTCTGTGCCTCTTCCCCTCCCCCTTCTTCCTAACCCATTGTATGTAAATGAGGCTGTTGGGGGGTTTAGAGGTTTGTGTGCTATGCCTAGGAAATAAAGTTCAGTTGACTCCCAGGCTATGTGTCGTCTAGTCCTTGGGAAAAAGGGATCCTTGTAAAGCTACCTGGATTATTGTATGCTGTTCCGGTCTACCAGCGGAGATATTGTGGACTATACCGCCTCTCCGCTACAATTGGTGGCAAGCGGCGGGATTCAAACCGCACAGCAAAGCAGCAGTTCGTTGAAACAGCCATTCGGAAATATACCGGAGTTCGAGAATATTTGCAGTTTTACGAACAAACGGTGAATGGAAACGAACTATGCAACATTGAAACGAACTACGTTAAAGGAATTATTGGAAGCAAGGGGAAGAATAGCCAGCAACAAAACGAAGGCTACTCTTGTGGCCGAACTCATGGAGGGGACAGAGCAGCCACTACGGCAACTCCACAGGAGACAGAGCCAACGGAATTTGCAAGAGAGCTCAACAGCAGGTTAGCTTTTTACCCAAACACCCCCTCCGTGGAGACACTAGAAAGACTGATGGCAGATGTACAGGAGTACATAGTGGCTAAGCAAAACGCTATTCAGCGAGTCGGGAAGCCCCTGCGCCCACCAGCACTACCCAGGGAAAAGCTAAGATTCCCTACCAAGCTTTTAAAAATTACACAGAAGGAGAAAGTGATATCGACGAATACCTACAGGATTTCGAAAGGTTGTGCCAGCTACACGACATCAGCCCGGCTGACCAAGTACCCCTGCTGGCAGGTAGATTATCAGGCCGCGCCGCAGAGGCATACCGGACCGTCCCAGGCGAAGACATCAGGAATTATCCCAAAGTCAAACAAGCCATCCTAGCACGGTATGCCATTACCTCTGAGGCATACCGACTCAAATTCCGGGACATCAAGAAACAAACAAAAGACTCACACACCGAATGGGCACACCGACTACAGCGAGCCGCCAAGGGGTGGATGGAAGCGACACGGGTCACCACTATGGAAGAGATGTTCCAGTTAATAGTACTGGAGCAGTTTTTCAATGGACTAACCACAGAACTGCAAAATTGGAGTGCGAGATCGCAAACCCCGTACCCTACCAGAGGCAGCCAAGCTAGCTGACGAGTTTCAAGACACC
The DNA here is from genome assembly GCA_033119425.1 of Bufotes viridis. Classification (NCBI taxonomy): domain Eukaryota; kingdom Metazoa; phylum Chordata; class Amphibia; order Anura; family Bufonidae; genus Bufotes; species Bufotes viridis. The sequence goes on from CM065594.1 coordinate 726,251, forward strand.
AGGCGAGACCAACGGACACCACACCGGACCACGTATGGATCTACCACCCCTCTGCCAGCAGTGACTACTCTTGCTCCCCACGACCAGCCGCGAGCCACAACCAGTACCCTCCTAGGTACCATACCCGACCACCAATCCGCTGCCACACCTGCAACCAACAGGGACACATCCAAAGAGACTGCCCACGTAACCGATCTCGCCAGAACTGGAACCACCAGGGTCCTCCGCCCTCCAATCGGGCCGCAATACACTGCTGCCAAAGAGAATCTGTGCTCCCAACATCCATAGTTACCTCAGCAGAAGAATCTCTGGGGACCTTACACGAGGTAAACCCCATACAAGCCGCCTCCGACAACCGCCAGAGCACCGCCAGGTGGTACACATGGAGGGAAGAGTCTACAAGGATTACGTGACTCTGGGGCCACGTTGACTCTGGTCGAAATCATTTGGTGCCTAAGCACACCCTCACTGGGGACTGTGTAGCTGTACGGGTGGCAGGGGAGCAATTTACAAAGTTCCCACGGCCAAGGTGCATTTGAATTGGGGGCAGGGCATGGAAATGTGGAGGTGGGAATTATGCAGGATTTGCCCGCTGATGTTATTTTGGGGAACGACTTGGGGAGCTCACCTCTGCTTTCATCCCTCAACCAACCATCCAAGAGGCCTACCCGGTTGTTACCCGGCAGCAAGCACGCACCACGGCTCCTTCCGATCCCCCTGAGGCTCAGGTAAACAATATGCCGCACACCCCTCCTATTCTCCCCTGGGATGCCCCCTGGAATTTGGCAGTGAGGTGGCCCTAGATCCCTCCCTGCAGGTATATAAAGATAGGATAAACAAGGACCAAGGAGGGTTGGAGGGAGAGCGATATGCTTGGGACAAGGTCTCATATACCGATATTCAGAGAAGGTAGTAGCAGGGTCCATACCCGTGCCCACTAAGCAGTTAGTGGTACCCGAAAGTATAGACGAGTTGCTACGCATCGCGCACGATATACCATTATCAGGACATTTAGGAATCAGCCGAACTAAACATCGGCTGGCGCAGAGACTTCTTCTGGCCAGGTATCTCAAAGGATATTAGACAATACTGCCAAGCGTGCGATACCTGCCAGAGGGTAGGGAAGAGAGGGGATCGCTATAAAGCCAAACTCAGATCCCTGCCCATAATCGAAGAACCCTTCAGTCGAGTAGCTGTAGACATAATAGGACCCCTAGCAAAACCCAGTCCCTCCGGCAAGAAATACATCTTGACCATAGTGGACTACGCCACTAGATACCCAGAGGCAGTGGCGTTGACCAATGTACATGCAGAAGCGATAGCGGATGCCCTTATGCGAATATTCTCCCGGATGGGATTTCCCCGTGAATTATTTCGGATAGGGGCACCCAGTTTACTGCAGAGGTCACCCACCAACTCTGGAAAGTGTGTGGGGTGCAACCGATCTTAAACTCCGCCTACCACCCCAGTCCAACGGGCTCTGCGAGCAGTTCAACGGAACACTTAAACAGATGATCCGCACGTTCATAGATACCCAAAAAGACTGGGAACGTTTTTGCCCCACTTGCTCTTTGCCTATAGGGAAGTACCCCAAGAATCCACAGGATTCTCCCTTTTAATTATTGTTCGGGAGGAGAGTGAGGGGTCCCTTAGACCTTATCAGAGAACACTGGGAGGGAGGGGTAACTACGAATGGCACCCCTATTGTCCCATATGTGCTAGAGTTTAGGGAACGGCTTGGAGGCTCTGACCCAGGCGGTGCGTACTAACCTCCAAGCGGCCCAACAACGACAGCGCCGATGGTGCGATAAGGGGCCAGGGACCGCAGCTTTCAGGTCGGGCAGAAGGTGTTAATCCTACGGCCAGTCCCTAATGACAAGCTGCAGGCCTCCTGGCAGGGCCCATACAAGGTGGTGGAGCAAATCTGTGATACCACCTATGTGATCGGCCCGTGCGCTGGGGCAGGGGGCAGGCGCATGCTCCATGTGAACATGCTGAAGCCATACTACGAGCGCACAGAGGAGGTGACCGCTATTTGCGCCTCTGCCGCAGAGGACTTTGACAATTTACCTCTCCCAGACCTCCTAGAGAAGAGGGCCAGAAAGAGGACCTGGAAGAGGTTCAGTTAGGCGGCGGCTGAGTCCCCAGGAAAGGGCGCAGGCTCATAGTCTAATAAGGGAAAAAGGGACCACTTTTTCTAATCTTCCCGGGTACACTCCGTTAGCCACCCACAGAGTAGAAACACCAGGGCAGACCCCCTCCGCCAACCTCCTTACCGCATACCTGAATCCGTAAAGGAGAATATGCGCAAGGAGATTGAAGAAATGCTACAGCTAGGAGTCATAGAGCACTCTGAAAGTCCTTGGGCCTCCCCAGTAGTTCTGGTGCCGAGCGGGATGGGACAACCCGCTTCTGCGTCGACTACCGGAGGCTTAATGATAAGACCGTATCCGATGCCTACCCTATGCCCCGGATAGACGAGCTCCTAGACAAAATGGCCAGGGGCCAATACCTCACAACAATAGATCTTTGTAAGGGGTATTGGCAGATTCCCCTAGCCGAAGACGCCATTCCTAAGTCGGCGTTTGTCACCCCGTTTGGCCTGTACCAGTTTAAGGTCATGCCATTCGGGATGAAAACGCCCGGCTACTTTTCAGAGGATGGTGGATCGGTTATTGGATGGCTTCCAGGAGTGCGCTTGCGCCTATCTAGATGATATAGCGATCTTCAGCCACTCCTGGACGGAACACCTGACCCACATAGGAGCCGTACTAGACCGTATTAGGGAGGCAGGATTAACTCTGAAGCCCAGTAAGTGCCATATAGGGATGGCAGAAGTCCAATACCTAGGACACCGGGTAGGGAGCGGCCAACAAAAACCCGAACCGGCTAAGGTAGAGGCTGTAGCCAAATGGCCAACCCCTCGTACCAAAACTCAAGTACTGGCATTCTTAGGGACCGCAGGATACTACCGGAAATTTGTACCCGACTACAGTACCCTGGCCAAACCCCTCACCGATTTGACCCGCAAGAATCTCCCTAAAATAGTAGTCTGGACCCCAGAGTGTGAGCAGGCCTTCCAGCAACTGAAAACGGCTCTTGTAAATGCACCTGTACTTGCCGCGCCTGATCCAACGAAACGCTTTCTCGTCCACACAGGCGCTTCTATGTTTGGATTGGGGGCAGTGCTGAGCCAGAGTCGGAGCAGATGGCGGCGAGCACCCAGTGGCTTACCTAAGCAGAAAACTCCTGCCCAGAGAAGTAAGCTACGCCGCCATCGAAAAGGAATGTCTGGCCGTGGTGTGGGCCCTTAAAGCTGCAGCCCTACTTGTATGGGCAACCCTTTTCCTTACTCACAGATCACAACCCGTTGGTGTGGCTGAACAGGGTGTCAGGAGACAATGCCAGGCTGCTGCGTTGGAGTTTGGCGCTGCAGCCTTCTGACTTTACCATCCACTACCGCCCTGGGAAACAGAATGGCAACGCCCGACGGGTTATCCAGACAAACAGAACTTGAAAAGTGATCTGTGAGTACTCCTCCTCCGGACATCCCCAAGCCGATCCGTTTGGATCAGACTGTGTATGCCGGCTTGTGGTTCTGGGGAGCATTGTGGCAAATCTAGCCACTTCCAGAATGTCTTTGTATATATCCTGCTATTACTGTCATGTTATTACCTGTTGTAGCACATTGATATTCCACTTTGTTAGGCTGTCTGTACGGCATAGTTTTTGTACTGTTCACTATGGTAAATGCAGGGCTGTTCTGTGCCTCTTCCCCTCCCCCTTCTTCCTAACCCATTGTATGTAAATGAGGCTGTTGGGGGGTTTAGAGGTTTGTGTGCTATGCCTAGGAAATAAAGTTCAGTTGACTCCCAGGCTATGTGTCGTCTAGTCCTTGGGAAAAAGGGATCCTTGTAAAGCTACCTGGATTATTGTATGCTGTTCCGGTCTACCAGCGGAGATATTGTGGACTATACCGCCTCTCCGCTACAGGCTTCTTACACTCAAACATGTCCTTGACAGACACCTGACTGTGGGCAGATGAGCAGGAACTGCTGAAGGTGAGAGGCGGAGTGGCGGGTGGTTGAGAGGGGGCAGGGAGGACAGCAGTGGTTGACGTGGCTGAAGATGCTGGACCAGGAGGAGCATGGTGGCTTTGAGTTTGTGTGCTGCTTGTACTCATGTGTTGATCCCATAGGCGTTTGTGATGTGAGATCATGTGCCTTCGCAAAGCAGTTGTACTGAGGTGGGTGTTGGACTTCCCACAACTCAGTTTCTTTTGGCACAGGTTGCAAATTGCATCGCTGTTATCAGAGGCAGACACACAAAAAAAAATGCCACACTGCTGAGCTTTGCAATGACGGCATTCTGGTGGTGGCACAGCATGCGTTGACTGGCGTGCTGTCTGGCTGACCCCAGGTGCCGATACATGCTGTCTGACTGTGCCACTAACTCCTTGCGACGACCTCCCCCTGCTTCCAACTCGTCTCCTCATTCTCTCTGTCTCCCCTTCAGAACTTTCCCCCTCTTCTTCTCTTCGAGCAGGCACCCACGTGGCATCCGTGGACACATCGTCATCATCAACCGCTTCACTTGTATCTGACACCTCAGCAAAGGAAGCGGCAGCGGGTACAACATCATCATCATCATCATCACACTGTACGTCCATGTGTGTAATCCTGCCTGACTGAGACATATCCCCGTAATCTACATCATCTGGCAATAATGGTTGCGCATCACTAATTGCATCCAACTGATGTGTAAATAACTCCTCTGACGGATCAAGTGAGCGGCTGTGGTGGCTGTGGTGGTAGTGGTGGTGGTGGCGGCGGGCGGGTGCGTGGTAACTTGAGAGCAGGTGACCGAAGCTGAGCTGGAGGAGGATGGTGCGTCAAGGTTCTTAAGCGGAAGCTGTTGAAGATTGGGTGTCCTGTCTAAGCCAGTCAACTATGTCCTCAGAATTTTTCAGGTTCAGGGTACGTGGCCTCTGAACACTGGGCATTATTCCAGGGACAGTGGAAATCACAGCACCACGACCACAACGGCCCCTGCGGGGTGGACTGCCTCTGCCTGTCATTTTTTTTTTTAGATAAGTGGTACTACGCGTGCTAGGTACTGTGCCACCCGGTATCAGTGGTGGGCACTGCCAGTGGGCACACTACAGTCTGTGGGCCTGCAGCTCCTCACACACGGGCAGGCCAGGCAACTGCAATATATATATGGAGGGGAAAAAAAATAAGGACTGTTACGGTATAACCCGGTATAGCGAGGGTTAATACCGTTCGGGCGATTCCCCTGGAGAAGAGCACAGCAACCCACAACCGCTGGAATCCACCGAAGTGGAACCATACAAAGTCCTCCTTTCCTGGAACAGGCAAGAGAACGTTCTGACGTAGCAATTCCCCCCAAGTACGAGACGAGGCTCCGTATTAATGGTTAAACAGGAATTCTCTTCATTGAGGGCTACCTGCCCGGTATTTATCCAGGTCTCCCACCTGGTGGACACTCCCCTAGGGGACCAGAAGGAAGACTGCGACACAGGGGATACAGCAGCCAATCACACACAATGGGACAATACAGACACCCCCAGCATATCCCTCCCCTCTGCCTGTGATACAATCACCCTACACAGGTTAATGTAATCATCACAGGCAGGAGAATACACAATGTCTTCTGTCCTGGAGACAATTGAGGAGTCATTCAATTATCTCTCAGGACAAAGGGAAATCGCCAATACACACGTGGGGACAATAGGACAGACATCACTATTCAATACACAATGTCCCACCCTTTACAGTACACACAGACATTTAACATATCCCCAGATGGCTTGGATCTGAGCGCTCAATATATCCAAGGATAGAGGCAGACTCCATTGAGCACATGGTTGCAAAGGACATAAAATTACACAATGTTACAATTACTACATAAAACATATACATGCAACATATCCCCAGATAGCTTAGGTCTGGCGCACATTATTGAATGGCGCTCAGACCACACATATCAGTTCAATTGCCATGGAGCTAAAGTCTTTCCCATAGTCTTTCATTATACTGAATGGGCTCCATAGCAGAGCTATCTGGGGCATCACCGCTCAAACAGGACAAGCATACATGGGGCCATAGTCGCAGGGCAGGAGGCGAGCAATCTGTCCCCTCCAAAACCCAGTGGCGCGGTTGGTTTTCGCCACACGGACTAATGTTGCAGCCCTAAAAGGGGCTTTTGGGGTGCTGTCAGGACGCTGTCCTTACAGCAGAGATCAGATGAGTCTTTCAGGACTGGAGTGGACACTGAATACACTAGCCTATCTATCGATTTCCCTATTAAATCAGCAGCGGCTCCACTCTCCCTCCTCTCACTAAGACTGCAGCTTCTGAATGAATCTAAAATGGATGCTGTTCAGGAGGTGGGAGGGTCTGGGGAGGGAGGGTATGCTGCTGATTGGCTGGAATGTGTCTGCTGACTGTGAGGGTACAGGGTCAAAGTTTGCTCAATGATGATGTATAGGGGGCGGACCGAACATACGCCCGCCGTGGTGAACACGAACAAGCTAT